>PVHT021183539.1:808752-820891 GCA_004024745.2 Catagonus wagneri | reverse complement strand
TAGCCCATCCTCCTGACCTCAGGATCTTTTGCCGATGTCCCTCTGTCTTTGGAAAGGGGGGTGCCTCATTTCCACTTCCTTTATCTATTTGCCAGATACTTCTCTGGGTCACACTCCTCTCAGAGGATCCCAGACCTCTTGGATGCTGGTCTCTGCCTGGATGTCAGGGAGGGGAGTCCTTTGCAGTAGGACCAAAGAGATGCAAGGAAGGCAATGTTTTGTTTGAATGTCCTGCCTCCTAACTACCGCTTCCCCCCAAATCACTGTACACTATGTGGGAGAAGCCGATTTTTTTTCTTTTTTTTTTGCCTTATCTAGGGCCGCACCCGCGGCATATGGAGGTTCCCAGGCTAGGGGTCTAACAGGAGCTGTAGCTGCAGACCTTTGCCACAGCCACAGCAACGCGGGATCCAAGCCTCTTCAGCAACGCCAGACCCTTAACCCACTGAGCAAGGAGGCCAGGGATCGAACTCGCCACCTCATGGTTCCTAGTCGGATTCGTTAACCACTGAGCCACAATGGGAACTCCAAGAGAAGCCGATTTTAATAACAGGTGAAAGGTAGCTGAGGGAATGATAATATGGAACAAAACCATTAGGAAAAGATGGCTAAATATCAATGTTTCTAGAGTCCAGGGAAAACCACCCATCTCGTGCTTACCCCAAAAGTCAAGGCCATCTGGGGAGAGTCCATTATAGGTTGGTCTCTATTCCTAGCTTTCCTTGAGGACTGCCTCTTTTTCCTCCTTGCAAAGAGAAAATCCCCTCCACTATTATCCTTCATTGCACGGATTTCTTATTCTCTCAACAGTGGGCTCTAGCCACATCTCCACCCTCCTCTGAATTATCACACACAGACACTCACACACATGCCATAGAATTATCAGTAGTAGTACACAATAATCCCTGACCCATACATTTGTCAAAATTTAAATTTGTAGTCTAGATTAACTTCCAAAACTCCGTCTGGATCTCTTGGTCCTCCAACCTCATGTCCTCATCCCCTGGCCATGTCTGGTGTACTAATCTCTCATTGTCAATTTGGCCTCCTTTGGGGATGTAGGTATCAGCACATTTTCAAGTAATAGTATGAAGCATGGGGCAAGTAGGTCATAATTTTAGCAAAGTCAGTGTCTCCAGTTGACCTAATCTTTACTCTCACCCTTTGAACTATTTAACCCCTGAAGATAACTACTGTTTCTTCCCCTCAGTACCTTCCCTCGGTGACACTTTCCTACCAATTATTGTTCCATATGTCTGCTGCTCTTCACAGCAAAACTTTCATGATACACTTGTCTCCCCTTCCACACCTCACCCTCCAACAAGTCCTGCATCACCTTCTGTCCTCTAAACTGCCTTTTTCTTGTTCCCCAATATCTAGATGATTTCAAGTCAAAGTAACATTCTTCTGCCCCTGTTTGACTTCTTAGTAGCATTGAATGTGCTGCCTACTTCTGCTTCCTTGAAATCTCCTGTATTTCATGAAAACTCTCCCGGTTTTCTTTCTTGCTGTGGGAATCCTACCCTTTGACTCTTTTTTTTTTTTTTTTCGCTCCTCATTCTCTAAATTTGTCTACAGTTTGACATGCTCTAGGTTGTCGCTTCGGGCTATACTAAATTCTCTTTGTATCATTTCTACTCTAGCAGAGAAATGCATTTGGGACTATCTCTCCCATATCATTTCCTACTAGAAACTTTATATGTATTTGTTTTTTAAGTAATTTAAATACCTGTACATTTTATGCATAGTCATACTTTATATACATAAATATAGGCATATGTAGGTAAATCTCGCAATACATTCTGAACACTCTGGGTACCTTTAGAGATTTTTTCTTATTTTTAAAAAGCAACTTTATTAATATATAATTCAAATGCCATAAAATCCACCCTTTATAGCATGCAAAGCATTGGTTTTTATTATATACACAGAATTGTGCAATCTCAACAAAATCTAATTTAAGAAGGTTTTTACCTTTTAAAATGAAACCCTATATCAGTACATCTAAAATGCATGCAATCCACATTTGAAATCAGCTAATACCAGATCTTCAGAGTACATGAATGAATTACTGACAATAATAAAGGCATAAATAGGCAAGTCCACTTTCATCATTGTGGACCTTTAACATCTTTCTGCTAGAAATTTACACAACTAGACAAAAAAAATCACAAAGGATATTAAGTTGAATACTACTAAACAACTTGACCTGACTGATATTCATGAAACCTAACACTTACCAAATTCAGAATATACATTCTTTTTGAGTACACATGAGCTATCCACCAAGATAGACTGATTCCTGGACTACAATATATCTCAATAATTATCAGAGAACTGATATTATTCAGTGAATATTATCCAGCCAGATCATTACCAAATGAGGTATCTATAATAATAAGATATCAAAAACACCTCTCTATTCAAAACAAAACAGCATATTTCTAAATGATGCATTCAGGAAGAAATTACAAGAGAACTTATAAAACATTATTTTTTTAATTTGATTTTTATTAAAGTACAGTTGATTTACAATGTTGTGCCTATTTCTGCTGTACAGCAAAATGACCCAGTCACACATACATATACATTTTTTTCTTCATATTATCTTCCATCATGTTTTGTGCCAAGAGACTGGATGTACTTCCCTGTGCTATACAGTAGGACCTCATTGCTTATTCATTTTAAAGGTAATAGTTTGCATCTACTAACCCCAAACTCCCAGTTCATCCCACTCTCTTCCCCCTTGGCAACCACAAGTCTGTTCTCTATGTTTGAGAGTCTCTTTTTGTTTTTTTAGATAGGTTCATCTGTGCTATATTTTAGATTCCACATATTAAGTGATATCATATGGCATTTGCCTTTCTCTTTCTGACTTACTTCTAGTATGAGAATCTCTAGTTACATCCATGTTGCTGCAAATGGCATTATTTCGTTATTTTTACGGCTGAGTAGTATTCCATTGTGTATATATACCACGTCTTCTTAATCCATTCATCTGTTGATGGACATTTAGGTTGTTTCCATGTCTTGGCTATTGTGAACAGTGCTACAGTGAACATAGGGGCGCGTGTATCTTTTTGAATTATAGTTTTATCTGGATATATGTCCAGGAGTGGGATTGCTAGATCATATGGTAGTTCTATATTTAGCTTTCTGAGGAACTTTCATACTGCTCTCCATAGTGGTTCCAGTTTACATTTCTACCATCAATATGAGGGTTCCCTTTTCTCCACACCCTCTTCAAGCTTTGTTATTTGCAGATTTATTAATGATAGCCATTCTGACTGCTGTGAGGTGGTACCTGATTGTGGTTTTTTTTGCATTTCTCTTATAATTAATGATGTTGAGCATCTTTTCATGTGCCTATTGGCCATACATATGTCTTCTTTGGAGAAATGTCTGTTTAGGTTTTCTTCCTATTTTTCTATTGGGTTGTTCATTTGTTCGGTTGGTTTTTCTTTTTATGGCCACACTCATGGCATATGGAAGTTCCCAGGCAAGGGTTCGAATTGGAGTTGCAATTGAGGCCTATGCCACAGCCGCAGTAAAACCAGATCCAAGATGTATATGAGACCTACACCACAGCTTGTGCCATAACCAGATCCCTAACCCACTGAGCAAGACCAGGGATAAAATACACATCCTCACAGAGACTACATCTGTACCTTAACCTGTTGAGCCACAATGGGAACTCTAGGTTGTTTGTTTTTGTTGTTGAGTTGTATGCGTTATTTTTATATTTTGGAGATTAAGCCTGGGTTGGTTTCAGCATTTGCAAAGATTTTCTCCCATTTTGTGGGTTGTCCTTTTGTTTTGTTTATGGTTTCCTTTTCTGTGCAAAAGATTTGAGTTTAATTAGGTCCCATTGGTTTATTTTTGTTTTTATTGTCATTAGTCTAGGAGGTGGATGACACAAGATATTGCTGTGATTTTGTAAAGAACGTTGTGCCTATGTTTTCCTCTAGGAGTTTTATAGTATTTACATTTATGCTTTTAATCCATTTTGAGTTTATTTTTGTGTATGGTGTTAGAGAGTGTTCTAATTTCATTCTTTTACATGTCAAGTTTTCCCAGTGCTACTTATTGAAGAGACTTTCTTTCTTTCATTGTATTTTCTTCCTCCTTTGTCCTAGATTAGTTTACCATAGATGCTTGGCTTAATTTCTGGACTTTCTATCCTGTTCCATTTATCTATATTTCTGCTTTTGTGCCAGTACTACACTGTTTTGATGACTGTAGCTTTGTAGTATAGTCTGAAGTCAGGAAGCCTGGTTTCTCCACTTCCTTTTTCTCTCTTACAATGTTGCTTTGCCTACTAGGAGTCTTTTAGGTTTCCACACAAATTTTAAAATATTTTGTCCTAGTTCTTTGAAGAATGTCATTGGCAATTTGATAGGCATTGCATTGAATCTGTAGATTGCCTTGGGTAGTAGAGTCATTTTTACAATATTGGCTCTTCCAATTCAAGAGCATGATACATCTTTCCATCTGTGTCATCTTCGATTTCTTTTATCAGTGTCTTATAGTTTTCAGAGTAGAGGTCTTTTGTTCCTTAGGTAGGTTTATCCCTAGGTATTTTATTCTTTTTAATGTGACGGTAAATGGGATTGTTTTCCTAATTTCTCTTTCTGATCTGTTATTATATAGAAATGCAATATATTTCTGTGTATTGATTTTTGTATCCTGCAACTTTACCAAATTAATTGATGAGCTTTAACATTTTTCTATAGTGTCTTATATGTGGAATCTAAGAAATAAAACAAACTAGTCAATATAACAAAAAGAAAAAACTCAAAGATGTAGAGAACAAACTAGTGGTTACTAATAGGGAGAGGAAAGAAGAAGAAGAAAATGGGGTAAGTGATTAAGGGGCACAAACTACTATGTATATAGTAAATAAGCTACAAAAACATATTGCATAGCACAGGAAATATAGCCAATATTTTATAATAGCTATAAATGGAATATAATCTATAAAAATTTTGAATCACCGTATTGTAGAATTGAAACTAATATATTTTAAATCAACT
Organism: Catagonus wagneri; assembly: GCA_004024745.2. Taxonomy (NCBI): domain Eukaryota; kingdom Metazoa; phylum Chordata; class Mammalia; order Artiodactyla; family Tayassuidae; genus Catagonus; species Catagonus wagneri. The sequence goes on along the minus strand of PVHT021183539.1, from coordinate 815,858 downwards.
CTATCTCAGTAGAAATTCTAGTATTACAACCAATAAACAAATAAATGCCATTTTAGATTACCTTTCCTTTGCCAATTATAAGTTTATTCTCCTTCTGGTCTCTTCTCCCTATGTATAACCTGTATTGAGATACCCAATATAACTCCAAATATCTAAGAATAAATCTAGTAAAATTGTACAAAATTCCAATATCAAAAACTACAAAATATCACTTAGAGAAATTTTAAAAACCTCAGTAGATGCAGAAATACTAAAAAAACTCAACACTTTTATGTTACTTCTCCCTTAAACTGATCTATAGATTCATTTTGATCCCCCATTAAAACTGCAGCAGACTTTTTGAAGAAATTGACAAATGGACTCAAAAATTACACAGAAAAACAAAACAGTTAGATGAGTCAAAATAATCTCAAAATGATCACTTATATCACCCTACTTCAAGACTTGCTATAAAGTTGCAGTAATCAAGACTAAAAGGGATTGACCTAAGAGTAGACAAATAGATAAATGGAAAATAATGGACTCCAGAAATAGACCCGCATTCACAGTCAACAAGCAAATTCAGAAGATTACAGTGTCAGTATCCTCCAGCTAAAGGCTTCCAGAAACATACCTGTAATCAAAAAAGTTGCAGCAATGGAGAATACACAAAGTGGAGAATTATGGGTTGTATCAAAAGAAGAGTGTTTAAAAGAACCTACTAAAGGATTTGAGCTTTGGTTGAATGATTTGGAGAGGGTCTAAAGAAGGGAAGTTTCAGTCTAAATTGAAGATTGGATGACATGGGCAATCCTGTGATTGGGTATCTCAATACAGGTTATACATAGGGAGAAGAGACCAGAAGGAGGATAAACTTATAATTGGCAAAGGAAAGGTAATCGTTTATTTTGGCCAAGAGAGTAAGGGTATAGCATTTTGTGTGTGGCACAGGGACATTTTTTGCTTGTGCTTAAACAACAATGGAGCAACCATGCTTTACCTCATTGTATCATAGTATAAGAGTAACCTTATTTGAGATTGGTATTCAGTGAAAATGCTTATGTTTGTTAGGAGAATAACATGGCCCACCTGTGAGTGCCAGGCCAGCTTCTGGCATTCTCAAGGAAAGACTTTTTTTAATGTAAATAATATTTTGGGGTGAATAATTTTAGATTGATGAAATAAAATTTCTATTTTAAGGCAGAACAAGAGAAAATTAAACACAAAATTCTCTCTTTGTGCTTGTTTGGGCCTTCTCCCTCCCTAATGAGCAGTGTGCATCTCCATTACACATTAACCAGAGCTCCTCAAAGGTGGGAGTGCCTGCTCAACCGTAAAGATAAATTTTTTTCTGTAGAAGAATAGAGTTCTTTCCCAGCTCCGTAAGGGTTCATTGTGACCTACTGTTCTTTTTATATGTGTTTACACTTGAGCAGGCACTCCCAAATATCTTCAAGTACCAGGATCACCAAATTTAATTGAGTTGAGGATAGAGTTCAAATCTGAGCAAGAAAGGGAAACGTCACATAAAACTAGAATGGATGGTAAAACAACTGAGTCTTTATAAACTCAAATTGTATACCTCCATTATCCTTAGAAGACAACATAGCCTGAAAGAGGGTGATATGCCTCTCTTGGTGGCATATTTGATTTGATGGAAGTTGTTAGTCCTTATGGCAGTCTGCTGTTTTGACTGCTCTTCTTGCCTCTTCGGCTCCCAAAGACGGTCAGTTTACCAAGATTTGGTTGAATGAAGATATTTTAAAAATCTTGGACACACAATATGTAATATTTTATTACTCCAAATACTGTTGCAATGAATGTGCTGTATACAAAATTCTAATTAATCTCTGAATCTTTCCTTAGGATTAATTTCCAGAAATTATGCTACCAGGTTACCTTCCCTTTACATATTGCCAAATTCAACTGGAGATTCTTCTTTTTATGACCAACTTCAAAAAGCGTGTACATAACTAATTTTTCCCAAAGAGGGCATAAATCAGAACATTACAAAAAAGGAAAAATACAGTTCAGTCCATACCATTAAAAATGAATGCAGGGAGTTCCTATTGTGGCCCAGCAGATTAAGGACTTAACTTAGTCTCTGTGAAGGTGTGAGTTCAATCCCTGGTCTCTCTTGGTGGGTTAAAGATCCAGGGATGCTACAAACTGCAGTGTAGCTCACAGATACAGCTCAAATCTTGGGTTGCTTTGGCTGTGGCATAGGCCTGAAGCTGCAGCTCTGATTCAACTCCTAGCCTGGGAACTTCCATATGCTGCAGGTGCAAACTTAAAAAAAAAAAAGGATGCAGAAACACATTAGAAAATAGAATCCAATAATATATAAAAAGTATGCATCATCATGACTGAAAGGGTCATTTACTAGAAGGCAAGTGTGGTTTAGAATTGGAAAATCTATCGGTGTGTTTTCCACACTCACAAAAAAGAAAAATTGTATGATAATGATAATCTCAATTAAGTACAGAAAAACAATTTAACAAATCCAATAGCCACTTGTGATTTATTTTTAAAAACTCTTTTAGAACTAAGAAATAGAAAAATTATTTATTCTGATAAAGATTACATCCAAAAATTGACATCAAACATCATAATTATTGGTGAATTATTGAAAGTATTCTTCTTGAGATTTGGAATGGTAGGAGTGATACTAGGATGGCCATTATCCTCACTTTTGTCTAACAACAAACTGGTAATACTAGCTACTGAAGCAAGAAAAATAAATGTGTTTAAAAAAGGAAATAGAGTGTCTTCATTCAGAGATGACACAATTATGTGCATATATAATTCAAAAGCGCCTACAAGCTCTTAGAATATATAAGTTTAGCAAAGTAACAGGATACAGACAAGGTCAATATATAAAGACCAAACATTGCAGCAACTGACATATATTTTGGAAAAATTAAAATTGTGCTCTATACAATAGCACAAAACAAGACCAAATACAAAAGGATTAATATAATGAAAGAAGTGCAAGGTCTCTGCAGAGTAAATCAAAAAATACTTTTCAGAGAAATTTAAGAATTTCCAAATAAATGCCATGTTCTTGGATTGGAATAATCAATATTGTAAATATTTCCTAAATTTTCTCTATAAATTCTATACTATTCCAATAAAAATTATAGCAGGGTATTTTGGTGGAAATCAATAAGGTGATTCTAAAATAGACTTAGAAATATAAAGAGATAAGAATCAAGACAATCTTGAAAAATAACAAAGCTGAGAGACTCAAACTATCAGATAACAAAACTCATTAGAAAATTATAGTAAATAATAGACTATGTACTGGAATAAGAATAAAAATTAGAAGTTCCCGTCACAGCACAGTGGAAATGAATCCGACTAGGAATCATGAGGTTTCAAGTTCGATCCCTGGCCTTGCTCAGTGGGTTAAGGATCCTGCATTGCTGTGAGCTGTGGTGTAGGTTGCAGATGTGGTTCGGATCCCATGTTGCTTTGGCTACGGTATAGGCCAGCGGCTACAGCTCTAATTAGACCCCTAGCCTGGGAACCTCCATATGCTATGGGTGTGGACCTAGAAAAAGACAAAAATAAAATAAAATAAAAAAACAAGACAGATAAATCAATAGAAAAAATGCAAAACTGTGGAATGCGTACTTCACAAGATTCCAAATTACTAAAAATTGTATGATAAAGGGGCTTGATACCATTATGCAGGAGGGAATTAAACCTATAATGGCATGCCTATGGCACATCTTATATGCCAACTTTTTTATTGAAATATAGTGGATTTACAATATTGTGTTGTAAATCAGATGTACAACATATAATTTGGGGGCGGTTTTAAGATTATATTCATTTATAGGTTATTACAAGATATTGGGTGTAATTCCCTGTGCTATACAGTCTTTGTTGTTTCTCTACTTTATGTGTAGTCATTTATATCTGTTAATCCCATACTCCTAATTTGTCCCCTACTCCCTTTCTCCTTTGGTTACTGTTAGTTCATTTTCCATGTCTGTGAGTCTGTTTTGCAAATAGATTCATTTGTATTTTTTAGATTGTACATATAAGTGCTATCATATAGTATTTGTCTTTCTCTAACTTATTTCACTAATCATAATATGGCTGAGTAACATGCCATGGCTTCTTAATCTAATAGTCTGTTGAGGGGAATTTGGGTTTCTTCCATGCCTTGTCAATTATAAATAATGGGGCTATGAATGTTGGGGTGCATGTACCTTTTCAAATTAGAGTTTTCTTTTTTCCCAGATATTTAGACAGGAATGGGATGGCTGGATCATATGGTGGCTCTATTTTTAGTTTTTTAAGGAACTCCCATACTGTTTCCATAGTGGCTGCACCAATGTATATTCCCACCAAAAGTGTAGGAGGGTTCCCTTTTCTCCACACACTCTCCAGCACTTATTATTTGTAGACTTGTTGATGATGGCCATTCTGACCACTGTGGCATGGGACATCACTGTGAGGCTGATTTGCATTTCTCTAATAATTATCAGTGCTGAGCACCTTTTCATGTGAATGTTGGCCATTTGCATATCTTCTCTGGATGTCTATTTAAGTCTTCTGCTCGTTCCTTGACTGAGTCGTTTGCTTTTTTTTATTGAATTGTATGAGGTATTTGTATACGTTGGAAATTAAGCCCTTGTTGATCACATGGTTTGCAGATATTTTCTCCCAGTCTGTAGGCTGTCTTTTCATTTTTTTTATGGTTTTCTTGGCTATGTAAAACTTTTAAGTTTGATTAGGCCCCATTTGGTCATTTTTGCTTTTATTTCTTTTGCCTTGGGAGACTGAGCTAAGAAAATACTACTATGATTTATGCCAAAGAGTGTTTTGTCTATGATCTCTTCTAGGAGTTTTATGGTATCATGTCTTACATTGAGACCTTCAAACCATTTTGAGCTTATTTCTATACATAGTATGAAGGAATGTTCTAATTTTATTGTGGTTGTCCAGCTTTGCCAACACCACTTGTTGAAGAGACAGTCTTTTATCCATTACAAATTCTTCCATCTTTTGTCATAGATTAATTGACTGCAGATGTGTGGATTTATTTCTGGATTTTCTCTTATGTTCCACTGATCTATATGTCTGCTTCTGTGCCAATACCACTCTGTTTTGATTGCTGTATCTTTGTAGCATAGTGTGAATTCTGGAAGGGCTATACATTCAGCTTTGTTCTTTTTTTTTCCCCAAACACAGCTGCTGTCTATGCCACACCTATGGAAACACCGGATCCTTAATCCACTGTGCAGGGTGGGGGAAGAAACCCATGCCTCAGCAGCAACCAGCCTTTGCAAAGACAGTGCTATATCCTTAACGCACCATGCCACAGGGGAAACTCCCCAGCTTTGTTCTTTTTTCTCAATATTGCTTGGAAAATTCTGGATCTTTTGTGGCTCCATATAAATTTGAGGATTATTTGTTCGAGTTCTGTGAAAAACATCATGGGTATTTTGATAGGGATTGCATGAAATCTGTAGATTGGTCTGGGTAGTATGGTCATTTTAAGAATATTAATTCTTCCAATCCAAGAGCACAAGATAGCTTTCCCTTCTTTGAGTCACCTTCAATTTCCTCTATTGTTTTATAGTTTTTAACATATAGGTCTTTCCTATGTGCCAATTTGAATGGCTCAAAACAGAAAAAACAATGCCCACTTTTGATGAAATTGTGAGGAAATTAATACTGTAATACATAGCTGATCAAAGTGTAAATTGACATGACTATTTTGGAAATCTCTTTGGTAGCATATAATAAAACTGAACTTATGTGATATTCTGTGACATAGTACTTCCACATCTGGATAAATACTCATGGAAATCCATGTACATAAGTATAATTATCACAAAAAAACCCAAAATTGTCCATACAACACAATATGTAATATCCCAGACCAAAAAAAAAAATACTCAAATGTCCATAATGATTAAAATTAATAAGTAAATTATACTCTATTCATATGATGGAATATAATGTAACATTATAATGATTGAATAACTACCAGACTCAGGAGCATGGATAAAACACAGAAAACTTAATGTTAACTGAAAGGAACTAAACACGAAAGACTCTACACCATATTATTCAATTTACATAAATTTAAAGTCAGACAAAACCAAACCATGATGCTGGAGGTGTGAATTGTGGTTACTTTTGCAAAGAGGAATCAGGATGACTGGAAAGTGGCACAGAGGGCCTTGTGGGGAGTTAAATAATATACTACCATTTGATCTGAGTGGGATTTACATAGGTATGTTCACTATGTGAAATTTTATGGAGCAGTACTTTTCCATATGTTTGTTATACTTTAATAGATGTACATTTGAAAAAACTGGGAGATGGATGAGTGTATGGCACGAAGTACAATGGAGTTATCCTCCTGAAATTTGATTTTCCAGACTGTGGAATTTCCTGACTCTAAGAAAATTTAAACATGCTATTAAAAATAATTGTGGTTTCTTGTCTTATATTTAAGTCTTTAAGCCATTTTGAGTTTATTTTTGTGCATGCTGTGAGAGTGTGTTCTAGTTTCATTGATTTGCATGGAGCTCTCCAAGTTTCCCAGCAATGCTTCCGGAACAGACTTTTTCCCATTTTAAGTTCTTGCCTCCTTTGTCAAAGATCAATTGACTGTAGGCGTCTGGGTTTACTTCCGGGTTTTCTATTCTGTTCCATTGGTCCGTATGTCTGTTTTGGTACCAGTACCACACTGTCTTGATTACTGTGGCCCTGTGATATTGTCTGAAGTCTGGGAGACTTATGCCTCCTGCTTGGTTTTTGTTCCTCAGAATTGCTTTGGTGATTCTGGGTCTTTTGCTGTTCCATATAAATTTTTGGATGGTTTGTTCTAGTTCTGTGAAGAATGTGATGGGTAATTTGATAGGGATTGCACTGAATGTGTAGATTGCTTTGGGTAGTATCACCATTTTTACAATATTAATTTTTCCGGCCCATGAGCATGGAATATCTTTCCATTTCTCTGTATCTTCTTTGATCTCCTTGATTAATGTTTTGTAGTTCTCTGCATATAAGTCTTTCACCTCCTTGGTCAGGTTTATTCCCAGGGATTTGATTTTTTGGGGTGCTGTTTTAAAAGGTAAAATATTTTGGTATTCTTTTTC
>PVHT021183539.1:771997-788552 GCA_004024745.2 Catagonus wagneri | reverse complement strand
TGGGGCTGAGTCCTTGGGGTTTTCTATATATAGTATCATGTTATCTGCATACAGTGACAGTTTCACCTCTTCTCTTCCTATTTGGATGCCTTTTATTTCTTCTGTTTGTCTGATTGCTGTAGCTAGGTCTTCCAATACTATGTTGAATAACATTGGAGAGAGTGGGCATCCTTGTCTTGTTCCAGATTTTAGTGGGAAGGCTTTCAGCTTTTCTCCATTGAGTATTATATTTGCCGTGGGTTTTTCATATGTGGCCTTTATTATGTTAAGGAATGTTCCCTGTATTCCCACTTTGGTAAGAGTTTTGATCATGAATGGATGTTGGACTTTGTCAGATGCTTTTTCTGCATCCATTGAGATGATCGTGTGGTTTTTGACTTTTCTTTTGTTAATGTGGTGTATGACGTTGATTGATTTGCATCTGTTGAACCATCCTTGTGCAGCACCTGGGATGAATCCCACCTGGTCATGGTGTATGATCTTTTTGATATGTTGTTGGATTTGTTGGCTAAAATTTTGTTGAGAATTTTTGCATCTATATTCATCAATGATACTGGCCTATAGTTCTCTTTTTGTGGTGTCTTTGTCTGGTTTTGGAATTAAGGTGATGTTGGCATCATAGAATGTCTGTTTAGATTTTTTTGTGTGGTTTACTTTTTGCAGACAATAGAGCTGTACCCTCTCTTGCTTCTGATGTTTACGCCCCCTTGTGGCTGAAGTTGGTATGGAGGCTTGCTGTAGGCTTCCTGATGGGAGTGACTGGTGCCTGCCCACCGCTAGGTGGAGCTGATTCTTATCCCTCTGGTTGGTAGTGTTTTGTTTCTGGGTGAGATTAGAGGCAGTTGTGTGCCTGGGGGATCTTTAGGCGGTCTGTTTGCCTATGTGTAGGGCTCTGTTCCCACCTGGATTATTGTTTGGCCTGGGGCTGCTCAGCCTTGATGGGTGTGGCTGGATTTTTCCAAAATGGCCACCTCTAGAGGAACACACATTGATGATTATTCCTGACAACTTTGCCTCCTATGTCCTTCCCCCAAAATGAGCCACAGTCACCCTGTTTTCCCAAGAGATCCTCCAAGAACTCCAGTCATGTCTGACCCATATTCCTGTAGAGTCTCTGCTTTGCCCTGGGACCCAGTGCACATGAAAGCCTGTGTGCACCTTTCAAGAATGGGGTCTCAGTGGTTAACGAATCTGACTAAGAACCATGAAGTTGCGGTTTCGATCCCTGACCTTGCTCAGTGGGTTAAGGATCTGGCGTTGCCGTGAGCTGTGGTGAAGGTTGCAGACGCGGCTCGGATCCCACGTTGCTGTGGCTGTAGCAAAGGCCGGCAGCTACAGCTCCTGTTAGACCCCTAGCCTGGGAACCTCCATATGCCACGGGTGCGGCTCTACATAAAGGCAAAAAGACAAAAAAAAAAAAAAAAGAATGGGGTCTCCATTTCCCCAAGTCCTGTGCAGCTCCTGTGCACAAGCCCTGCTGGCCCTCTGCGCCAAATGCTCTTGGGGCTTCTTCTCCCAATGCCAGATTCCCAGGCATGGGGACCTGCCATGGGGCTCAGAACTCTCACTCCTGTAGGTGAGTCTCTGTGATACAGTTACTTTCCAGTCTGTGGGCCACCCACCTGGCAGGTATGTGGTTGCTTATATCATGTAGTTGCCCCTCCTACCATATTGATGTGGCCTCCTTGTCTTCTGGTGTAGGATATCTTTTTTGATAGCTTGCAGTCTGTTTGGTTGAAGGTTGTTCAGAAGCTGATTGTAATTTTGTTGCTTTTATGAGAGAAGGTGAGCTCCAGTCCTTCTACTCCACCATTTTAATCCTGTCTCCCATGTCTTGTCTATTGTAAATAGTGCTGCAATAAACATCAGTGTACATGTACCTTTTTGAATTATAGTTTTCTCTGGTTATGTGCCCAGGAGTAGGATTGCAGGATCATAGTGTAGTTTTATTTTTAGTTTATTAAGGAACATTCATATTGTTTTCCATAGTGGTTGTCCCAGATTATATTCCTACCAACAGTGTAGGAGGGTTCTCTTTTTCTCTGCACCATTTCCATCATTTATTATTTGTAGACTTTTTTGATTATGACCATTTTGACCAGTGCGAAGTGATATCTCATTGCAGTTTTGATTTGCATTTCTCTAACAGTGATGTTGAGCATCTTTACATATGTGTTCTGGCTATTTGTATGTCTTTTGCTAGCAATGTCTATTTAGATATTCTGCCCATTTTTTTATTGGGTTGTTTGGTTTTCTTTGATGTTGAGTTGTATAAGCTGTTTGTATATTTTGGAAATTAAGCTGTTTGTATATTGTGCACATGTCGTTTGTCATGCCATTTGCAAATATTTGCTCCCAGTCTGTAGTTTTTCTCTCCATTTTGTTTATGGTTTCCTTTGCTATGCAAAAGCTTTTAAGTTTAATTAGGTCCTATTTATATATATATATTATATATATATATTTATATATAAATTATATATATATATATATATATATATATATATATATATATATATATATAATTTCCATTACTCTAGGAGATGGATCCATGCTAAGTTTCTAGCAAGTCATCAATTACAGTTCAGGTTTCCCTATCCCATGACTAGTCCCCATGGGTATTTCTGCTCATGGGTTTCTGTTCTGGTAAGTTGTGATTTTTATATTCTCATGTCTTTATCTTCAATTTGGGGGCAACAGTTTGGCCTATGACCTTACTTCTCTTGAATATCGTAGAAGAGTTGAATTTTCATTACATTTAGATTTTGCTTGTTGGGACAGAGTGATGGCAAGCTTCTTACATGCTGGATGAAAAAACAGATGTTGGACCTATGTAGCTTTTAAAAACTTACTATGTTTGTACCTAATTACTTTGGCAGGCCAATCTCTCAACTGGTTTTCCCTAGGTCCACTTTCCAGGCACTCACAGCAACACAGAACTCTCTGTCCTTTACTAAGTCATTGATGCATTCTCCCCTATGGGTCTTGGACTGTGTCTTGTTTTTTAATTTTTTTAATTTTTTGTCTTTTTAGGGCTTCAACCGTGGCATGTGGAGGTTCCCAGTCTAGGGGTCAAGTCAGAGCTATAGCCTCTGGCCTATGCCACAGCCACAGCAATGCCAGATCTGAGCCACATCTGTGACCTACGTCACAGCTCGTAGCAATGCTGGATCCTTAATCCACTGAGCAAGGCCAGGGATCAAACATGCATTCTCATGGATACTAGTCAGGTTTGTTTCTGCTGAGCCATGATGGGAACTCCATGTGTCTTATTTTTTGGTTACTCTGCTCCATCTTCTTTGCAGCCATTACAGCTTGGTAACTAATTCTTAACTTGTCATTGATCCTTGATTGTTTGTCCTGGAACATGTAGAGAAGAATGATGCTGTCCTAGGGTTAGGAAGAAAAGGTAGTCCTTTGATTGAGTAGTGCCGCTCTGGGAAGAGTTGAGGGCTAGCAATAACTTTTTCCTCACTTCCCGAACCTTACATTTCTGACCTCTAAACATTACATCTTGGGAAAATTGGATGTGCACCAATCATGGAAGAGTTTATCAGAAACTTCCCAAGTTGAAAGTCTCCAGGTCTTATCCTTTTGTTCTAATGAGAATTTCTCCTGGTTCCGTGGAGTTCATGCTATGTTTCTTATCTTTCATGATTTCTCTGGTGCTCCTCAATCCTCTGTGAAAAGTGTTGGGATACAAAGTTTACAGTAATGTGTCAGGCAGGTGATGGCATTTCCCTGCAGAGCAATGTGTGGTAGTGGGTAAAGGGTGAGTCCACTTCTTGATCCCCTTCCGTCTGCATGTCCACTGCCTCCTGGAATATCTAAGCTACTTTCTTACATCCAAGATCAGAATATTTTTTCAGCATTCACAAAACAATGCAGTTGCCTTAGTTTGAGAATTTACATATTTAATTCAGTTTCTGAAGTCAATATGAACAATGTAATTCCACAAGAAGACCAAGGAGACTATAACAATTCTGCAATATTCGTGTGGGGTGCAGGTAGACAACCTTATCCAAATTGTTGATCAGCTTGTGGCTGAAACTTTCACATAGCCACCTCAAACTCCAGCCCATTGCATTCTGGAGGAGCAGACTTTGCCATTGCCAAGGTCAGTGGCCTTTGGTGCAATCAGATTCTTATCAACATCTCGTAGACCCTTCGGTGTGATTAATTTTTCATGGTCAGTGCTTACCAGGCCATCTCTGGTCAGGCAGAGGGGTAAATACTTTGTTTCAGCTATGGACTGTGCAAAGTACAAAGGGAAATTTACAACTTGAGCAGGGCAACATTTTACAATGTTAACTGAATTTTCCTTCCATATTTCTTTGTACTCCAAGGCATTTGCACTCTTAAATCTAACAGTCATCCATTCACTGTCCCGGGGGGCCAGAAAGGATAGGCGCTCCTACTCTCCTTCACATTAGAAGGCTGACAGTGTACTGTGAGCAGGCACAGTATGGCCCATCCCTTAACACAATCCAATTCCATAAACTCAAAGATTCCTCCCCCTATACCAGAGACCTTTCTTGGGAGAGAAGGATACAGAATTTTTAAGACCTTATACTGTTTCTAAATCAATCTGTGTTCTACAGGAAGCAATACAAAATATCTGTCAAGTCCAGTTGGACATTCAATTCTGGCTTCTTAATAGAATGGTGACTGAGATTTGAGAAAATATAATACTAGCTAGTCTCTGATATAGTAATTTGCCCCTAAATGCATTTGCAGTATAAATAACTGTCAATCTGTTCAAAATTCATCAGGAGATTATCTGGGGTGTTGAAAAACAGGGAGTGCAGAATTCTGATCCTTGAGATAAAGGTATTTATGAAATGAAACCAATATTTGCCACAAGCATGTTGCCTGGGAGCATGTTCCACATCTTGGCACCTTTCCAGGCAGAACCTAATATGCATACACCTGGACAAGTTGAGAGACTGGGGTTTGAAGCTGCTGAAGCACTTGAAATTTTCAGGTCTTACCTGGAGAGGAAGGAGCTGTTTTTGTCTTTGGCTGAGGGCAAGACTTCAAGAAGCCTATGCTGGAGCAAGTGCTTTGGGGCTGAATGTAGAGATCTTGCTGCAATTGTGGGCACTCAGTTCAGATGACAGATAATTCCTCGACATTAGGAATAAAATAATCAGCCCTACAACTAAATTCAAAACTGTAATATGCCCACCTTCCCAAGGAATGAAACCAGACAGGTCCAAAAGGACCCAACAGTAACTAAAGTACTTGCCAGAACAAAACTAAACAACCTTTACAGAATATGGAATACATAGTCTAGATTTTAAACAATGCCTCATTCACCATGTTCTGAACAAACCAAAACAAAAAATCCTAGACATACCAAGAAGCAGGAAATAGTGAATGAGAATCACCCAAGACAGCATATAACAGACACTGGTTACAGGATATCTAAACTGTTGGAATTAGTGTAAAAATGGAAAGGAAACATGCCCAAATCTCCTCTCTTCTCTGACTCTCACCATCACAACCATCACCAGTGATCCATGTGACTCTATGAAGTTTCTTAGTAACTTGATCAACACCAAACAGCCCATGGTGGGGCTAGGATTTGATCCCAGAGAATTTTCCCTACTACACTAGTATTAGTGATATTTTGTGATGCACAAACCTCTTCCATGCTTAGTTTTGAAAATAGGTTCTGCATCTTGCATTAAACGAAGTGACAATAGACTCAAATTTATTCTACATAAGATGTTTTATAAATTCATTTTTAATGCAATTTGAGAGAGAGAGAAAGATAATGGACGTATGCTTTGTGCACCACCCCCTTGCAGTGTTGTTTGTCCTGGTGGGACTGGAAAGGAGATATCAAATTCCTAGACTATTTCCTGGTGAGGGAGCTCTTTGCCTTTCTGGCATAAAGAATACTGGCTTCAAATGGCTGCCATGACCTAGTGCAGGTTGGTTCTGCGGTCAATTCATCACCCTACATGTGGACTTAAATGCTCTGTTTTATAGGTCATTGTTAAGTGGAAGCAGCCCCCAAATATAAAGAGGACCAGATGGGGCTATGCCAGCTGGCCAGTTGTAATGTAAGAAACAAACCAGGTCTGCACCTGGCTCATCCATCTTGACAAATATCACCTTCATTCTCAGAAAAATCCTGCTTTCCCTGGCACCAGGAAGTGTACCTACAATCTCATAAATGAATTTTAAAATATCAAGAGTCTTCACACACTGGAGTTCCCATCATGACTCAGCAGAAACAAATCTGACTAGCATCCATGAGGATGCAGGTTCAATCCATGGCCTCATTCGGTGGGTTAAGGATCCATCATTGCTGTGAGTTGTGGTGTAGGTCACAGATGCGGCTTGGATCCCGCATTGCTGTGGCTGTGGTGTAGGCTGGTGGCTGTGGCTCCAATTCGATCCTTAGCCTGAGAACCTCTGTATGCCATGGGTGCAGCCCTAAAAAGAACCGCCAAAAAGAGTCTTCACACAATGTCTAAATGTAACATCTCCTGCAAAAATTAATGACTTTTCAGGAGGGCGCTATGCAGAATGTAGTATACCCACCATGATCCATCAAAGGAAATGATGCTAACACCCTCTCTAACTGTCCTTACAAGAAATGGTAGGGAAACATGGCAGGGGAACCATGTGAATCACCAGATCAACCTCACCACCCAGTGACACGCCTCTCCCCAAATTTACCAACAACCCCTCCCTCCATGGGTCTTCCTGGGACCTGGGTTACTATGATGAAGGAAGGAATGCTGATCTGAGAAGTGGTGGTTATTCATAACATAAACAATGACAATAATAATAACTAACATTTATTGTTCACTTACTATGTATGAAGTATTTTGGTAAGCACTTTTCATGGATCCACTCCTTTAATTCTCCCAACTACATTATGAATTAGATTATTATTGAAATTTCACAGAGAAAGCCTCTGGAATTGAAAAAGCATAAGAAATACTCTTAAGGTCACATGACAGGATGTGGGACACCTAGGGTCTAGATTCAGGTCTGTCTCCTGAACCTTCACTCTTAATGACTATGCCAGTGTTTCCTGAACTTCAGCAATCATCTGTTTAGCACCTTTCCTCTTTGCCATATTCAGTCATGGTAAATGCTACTCTAATAACAAATACCTCAAATCTATATAAACATTTCACCTGCATGTACCATATCATTTGATAAAATTTTAATTTATTAATGTCACATTATATCCTCATTACTGCGTTTAGAATGACTAATATTTTCCTTTGATTGAAATCATCACATTTCAATAAGTACATTATTAAATGAAACTTTGTATCACTAGCATGGTGGAAATCCCACATCATTTGTCAAAAATGGCAAGTGGCCATGAAAAAAAATTTTAGTGAGGAAAAATGGATTATTTGTTTTAAAATGATTAAATATGTGATAAATTTTTTTCAGTGGTTTTTCAAAATGTACCAATGATCTTTTCATGTGCCACATAGGTGTAAGTTTGGTAGATTTTATCAATGTGAGGTAGTCTTCTGCAGCACTATTCCTTCTGGATACATCGACATATTTTAATTTTTGGACATACGAAGCTGTGAATAACGGAGACTATACCAGTGTATTAACTTCCCCCTATGGGGAACTGACTGGGTGACAAGACGATCTTCTTTGGTGTTCTTTGAATTTTGTGTTTTTAAAAGATGAGAACTGATTTGTGAACTTTCTTTCCAGTCCAGAGTACATGGATTCATCAGTGACCTGGATAGATGCCATGCTAATTTCCCCTATAGCCCCAGAGATTTGCACTGCCTTTTGAAAACATGGAGCTTTCAATAAATATTTGTCAAATAAATTCTCCTGCATCTTTGCAAATCCTGTTCATTCTTGGAATATCATTCTCACATTTTTGATAGCTAATAAATGCCAACGCATCCGTACAAACCAGGTACAAGTGCTCCTGACCCTCAGGAAGCTGTTTCCTCCTCTCTCTTTCCATTAAGACATTGTCCATACATCTTTCAGAGGTATTGTGATATTGCCTTGAAGACTATTTCTCTGACCAGACTCTGAACTTCTCACAGCAGGGACTACTTCTAGTTCATCTTTATGAAAGTTCTTCAACTTCTATAGCACTGTTCATTCTTTTAACTATGCCATGGGTTTGGTCTTATTTTCCAAACCAAATTGGGAGTTCCTGTGGTATAAGGGAGCCTTACCATTTTGTACAGCATGTGGTTCTTTAGCCATCAGCCCTGCCCCTATAGCCCCACCAGGCCCTTCTACTATCTATCACTCAGTTCTGGAAAGTCCCAGTGCTTGAGACTCTGTGAGCCCTCTTGCTTACAGGTTTCAACTTCTAGACTCAGAGACTTAATCAGATATATTATAAACTAAATATACATTTTCTCTCAGATAAAGAACAGCATCTCCAGCAACAGCATTGTCTCAAAATCAAACTATGAAAAACATTTGGGGGCCATATATTAAATTGTGGAGCTCTTATCAAATCCATGTTTGAACAACTTAATTCCTAGTTAAAGTCTTCCCAAGTTTCTTTGAGTCCATTTTGGTAGATGTAAATTTGAGGATGGCATAGAGTATAGGAAGGGGAAGGGTGGTCCAGACAAATTTTGGTTTGATAAGAGGCTAAAAGGTGATATATATATAGCCCCCAAATATTCATTCACTCCTCCTTTTACTTTAACGGATGCCCCTACCAACCTCTTCCTAGAGAAGAGAGCCTGGAGAAAAGAAAACCCATCTATTCTATCCAATCAACCTCTCCAATGATGCTTGAGGCTCAAAAAAGTAAAATAACTTGCTTAATTTCACATAGTCAGTAAGTGGTGATTTCACTGGCCAGAAAATCTGAACTATTTTTCATCAAAAATCCTTTTCGCAATAGTCCTGTTTGGAAATGTTCATTTTTAAGAATTTTGTGAGACACTTAGCTGGAAACATTAGATAAGCAGTCAGATGAATGGATCTGGAGTTCATAAAAGAGTTCTGGGATGAAAATATAGTTTGGAAGCCATGAATATAAAAATGCCTCAATTCTTTTCTTGACTTTGGTCATGTCTCACTGAGGACCCAAAGCAGAAAGGCAGTGAAGAGAAACAGGCAGCTGACAAAGAAGATAGCTATGCAACAGATGCGAAATGGCAAACAAAACTGAATTGTTTCCATGCATCAAATGCAATGATACCAGCAAAAAGCTTCCTAAAAGCAGAAAAAAAGAGAGAGAGAAAGAAAATAAGAGAGGAAAAATTTCCAGAAAGATCTGTTATTGACTTGGAAAAATACAAGTTCATTGTTAGATAAGGACACATCACAGTCATTTATCATTCCGTGATTTAAGCAAACAAACACTTACTTGTGTCATTCTGGAGGCACAGAACCTTGGCCTTGGATAAGACCTCAGCAAATGTGAGGAATATATTATTCTTACTATTTCATGAACACAGTCTTAAGTGGAAAACTAATAGAAATATTTTTAAGTTCTGATACTGGCTTCAAAATTGCCCTCCTAAAATATTTTATCGGTTTATATTACCCAACAGTAGTGCATGAAAATACCTATTGACTACCTCCTTACCCAAACTGGATATTTATTCCTTTTTAAATGTTGTCAATTTGATTTAATCATCTTTTACAAGTGGATGAATTGTTAATCCTTTCTACCTCCCCACCCACTCACCTGCATGCACAAGGAATTGGCAGAATACAAAAAATTTAGTGAAGTTGGGGGGTCTACTTTAGGTGACAAAAAGCCACAATTAAAGATTAATACAACTTCTATGTCTAGCTAGAAATAAACCACAAAATTTTGGAGACCACTATCCCAAGTGAAAAGTCAACACACTTTGCTAACCAAGGATGAAAATTTTTTACAAGTTTGCTAATAGTATGAATCATCACAGGAGCACTCCTGAAGTCACAATTTCTAATTTTGGCCAGTTCGTGTCTCACTTTTCAGACTGCTTCTTAACACAGAAAAATAAATCATTGAGATTTTGGACAGTTTTCAGGTTGGTGAATATATGAAGGTGCCAGGAAAGTGGTACACTCAGAGAACATGGTAACCTTAAACCCCTTCTCACATACCTTGCCATATGAATCTCTTCCATCTGTATGCTTCTGAGTCATATCTTTTATAATAAACTGGAAATATAAGGTGGCCAAGAAGGCAGAGGAAGAAGACCCTGAACTCACCTCCCATAGACACATCAAAATTATAACTACTTACAGAGCAACTATCTATTACAACAACCTGAAGACTGGCGGAAGATTTTCTACAACTAAAGACATAAAGAAGGAACTACAATGAGATGCATATGAGAGGTAGAGATGTAGGATAGTCAGGATCCACATCCCTGGGTCAGCAACCCACAAAATGGAGGAATATCACAATTGTAGAAGCCCTCCCCAAGGAGGGAGGGGTCCAAGTACCACATCAAGTCCCCCAGCATAGGAGTCCTGCAACAGGAAGATGAGGCCCCAGAACAGCTGTCTTTAAAAACCAGAGGGGCTTGTTTGGAGACCTGGAGGATTGTAAGAAAAAGAGAGTCCACTCAATATCTCAAAAATCTCAAAATCTCACATGCTATGAGTCATAGTACAGAGAGAGTAGTTTGAAAGGAGCCTGGGTCAGATCCACTTGCCGATTTTGCAGAGCTTCCCAGAGAGGCAATAGACAACTAGGACTCCACTCTGTAGATGAAGATGCTAGTGGCAGCCATTTTGCAGAGCTCATACTACTTCCATAACATCAGCATTGGTAAGCACCACTTTGAAATCTTCCCTCTAGACTATTAGTGCCAGAGACACAGCGCCACCCACCAGCAGGCCAGCACTACTCTCAAGTTGAACACAAGACAACACAAACAGCCTTGCTGGAACATGGCCCTGCATTCAAGCAGGCAAGAACCAGACCCAGGCATACCCACCACCAGGTTGCATAGATAGTCACACAGGAAGCCTACCCTATCAGTTCAGCTGGCCTGCAGCCACCACATGAGGAATAGCCGTGCAGCCAACCAGTCTGGGAGTTAGCCCCACCTACAAGCCTTCCCAGAGTAGTTAGGGCCCACACAACAGAAGGGTGCATGCAACACACATAGGTGGCACCCCTAGAGCATACAACTCTGGTGACCAAAGGGGAGCATGCTACTGGGCCCCATAGGATGCCTCCTATATAAGCCCATTTCTCTAAGATTAAGAAATGTAACCAACCTACATAACACATAGAAACAAACACAGGGCATTGACAAAATGAGAAGACAGAAGGAAATGTCTGTTTCCAAATGAAGGAAAAAGACATAACCTCAGAAAAGAAGTAAACAAAGTGGTGATAAGCAATCTTCCTGATAAAGAATTCAAGTTACTGACCATAAAAATGCTCATCAATCTCAGGATAAGAGTGGATGAACACTGAGAATTTCAACAAAGTTATAACAGATAAAGAAGAACTAAACAGGGCTGAAAATACAATAACTGAAATTTTAAAATACACTAGAAGGAATCAACAGGAGATTAGATGATACAGAAGACTGGATCAGTGAGCTTGAAGACAGAGTAGTGATCCACCAAAGCAGAACAAAAAAAAAGAAAAAATAATTTTTAAAAATTAGGATAATTTAAGAGACCTCCAGAAGAATGTCAAACATACTAACATCTGCATTATAAGAGTCCTAGAAGGAGAAGAGGGAGAGAAAGGAGCACAGAAATTATTGGAAGTTGTAGCTGAAAATGTACCCAACCTGGGGAAGGAAAAATACATCCGGATCCAGGAAGTACAGAGAGCCAAACAGTATCAACCTAAAGAGGTGCACAGCTAAAACATATTATAATTAAAGTGGCAAAAAATAAAGATAGAGAATCTTAAAAGCAGCAAGAGAAAACACAATAGTTACATACACAGAAATTCCCATAAGGCTACCAGCTAACTTTTCAGCAGAAATTTTCCAGGCCGGAAGGGAGTGGCATGATATGTTCAAAATGAGGAACAGAACAAACCTGCAACCAAAATACTCTACCTGGCAAGGTTATTATTCAGATTTGATAGAAAGATCGAGTTTTACAGACAAGCAAAAGCTAAGAGTTCGGTACCACTAAACCACTTTTACAAGAAAAGTTAAAGGGACTTCCCTAAGTGGAAAAGAAAAGGCAGCAACAAGAAATACAAAAATTATGAAATAAAAAACCTCGCAGATAAAAGCAAACATACAGTAAGGGTATATCAACCACTTAAAAGGCTCTTAGGAATGTTAAAATACAAAAGTAGTAAAAATAACCTATATTTATAATAAGTAGTTAAGGTATACACAAAACAAAAATATGTAAAATATGATGTTAAGAACATTAATCACGGGGGATGGAAGGAAAAATGCAAGATTATTGAAAAGAAAGCATTCAAATTTAAGATATCATCAACTTAAAATAATCATACATATCATATATGAAACAATCATATATATGTTGTTATATATGAACCTCATGATAACCTTAAACCAAAAATCTATCATATATACATATCAAACAAAGCATAAAGGAAGTTAAACATAACACTAAATATAGTCATCAAATCCCATGAGAAAAGAGCAAAAGTAGCACTAAGGACAACAAAAGGAAAAAATAAAACAAAAAATGAACAAAATGGCAATAATCATGTACTATAAATAATTATTTTAAGTGTAAATGGACTAAATAAAGGCTCTAACCAAAAGACAGAGAGTGACTTCATGTATTAAAAAAAAAGACATATATAAATGCCACATAAAGCACACTCACCTCAGATCTAAAGACACACATAGACTGAAAGTGAGGGGATGGAAAAAGGTATTCCATGCAAACGGAATTAAATAAAAGCTGGGGTAGCAATACTTACATCAGGGAAAAGAAGATTGAAAAAAGAGACAAAGAAGGATATTACATAGTGATAAAGGAACAAATACAACAAGAAGATATAGCGATTATAAATATATATGTTCACAACATAGGAGGATATACATAAAAAGCAAATATTACCAAACATAAATGGAGAAATACTAATACAATAGTAGGGGACTTTAATGACCCATTTTCATCAACGGACAGATCATACAGACATAAAATCAATAAGGAAACACTGCACATAAATGACACATTAGACCAGGTAGAAGAAATAAGTACAGAACATTTCCTCTAAAAACAGCAGAATATACACTATTTTTCAGTTGAACTTGGAACACTCTCTAGGATAGATAACATGCCAGGCCAAAAAGCAAGTTTCAATAAGTTTAAGATTGAAATCATCTCAAGCATCTTCTTTGGCCACAATAGTGTGACACTAGAAATAAAGTACAAGAAAAAGAAACTGCATAACCCACAAACGTGGAGATAAAACAATATGCTACTAACCAATGAATGAGTCACTGAAGAAAATAAAGAAGAAATGAGAAAAAAATACCTCAAGACTAAAGAAAATGGAAACACAATGATCCAAAATCAGGAGTTCCCACTGTGGCTCAAAGGTAACGAACCCAGCTAGTATCCATGAGGCTGTGGGCTCAATCCCTGGCTCTGCTCAGTGGGTTAAGGATCCAGGTTTGTTGTTGTGAGCTGTGGTGTAGGTCACAGATGCAGCTCAGATCTGTCTTGGCTGTGGCTGTAGCATAGGCCAGCAGTTGCAGCTCTGACTCAACCCCCCACCTGGGAACTTCCAAACGATGCAAGTGATGCCCTGAAAAAAAAAAAAAAAAAAGGTGGGGATATGCAGCAAAAGCAGTCCTAAAGGGAAAATTTATAGCAATACAAGTCTACTTCAGAAAAGCAGAAAAATCTTAAATAAACAATCAAAAAGTACATTTAAAAGAACTAGAAAAAGAAAAACAAACAAAACACAAAGAAAGAAAGATGTATTAAAGGTCAGAGCAGAAATAAATAAAGACTAAAAAATAGATCAATGAAATGAAGAGCTGGTTCTCTGAAAAGATAAACAAAATTGATAAGCATCAACCAGATTCATCAAGGAAAAAAAGGGAGGGGGCCCAAATCAATAAAATCAGAAATGAAAAAGAAGTGACAACCAACACCACAGTAACACAAAGGATCATAAGAGATTACTACAAACAATTATACATACATAAAATGGACATCCTATAAGAAGTAGATAAATTCCTTGAAAGGTGCAATCTCCCAAGACTGAATCAGGAAGAAATAGAGAATATGAATAGTCCAATCACGAGTAAGAAACTCTCAACAAACTAAAATCTAGGACTAGCCGGCTTCACAAGTGATTTCTGTATAATATAAAAAGAACAGTTAACACCTATCCTTCTCAAACTAGACCAAAAAGTTGAAGAGGAAAGAATGCTTCCGAATTCATTCTATGACACCAGCATCATCCGGATACCAAAATCAAATATGCCACAAAAAAAGGAAATTACAGGCCAGTATTCCTAATGAACATAGATGCAAACATCCACAACAAAATATTAGCAAACCAAGTTCAACAGTATGGCAAAAGTACCATGCACTACGGTCAATTATAATCTACAACAAAGGAGGCAAGAATATGCGATGGGGAAACGATAGCATTTTCGATAAATGGTCTTGGAAAAACTGCACAGCTATATGCAGGAGAGTCACACTGGACTACTTTCTCACACCATATGCAAAAATAAACTCAAAATGGATTAAAGACTTAAATGTAAGACATGAAACCCTAAAGCTTCTAGAAGAAAACATAAATAGTTCATTCTCTGATATTGGTCATAGGAATATTTTTTAGATATCTCTCCTCAGGTAAGGTAAACAAAAGTAAAAATAAACAAACAGGACTACAACAAACTAAAAAGCTTTTGAACAGCGAAGGAAACTATCAACAAATAGATAAGGCAGTCAACTGAATGGTAGAAGATATTTGTAAAGCACATATCTGATAAGAGGTTAATATCCAAAATATAAAAATAACTGATACAAATCAATATCCAAAAAATAATTAAAAATGGGCAGAGGACTTGAAAAGACATGTTTCCAAAGAAGACATACAGATGGGCAACAGATACATTAAAAAGATACTCAAGATCACTAATCATTAGTGAAACAAAAATGTAAAACCACAATAGTAAATGTAAAATCACCTCACATCTATCAGAATGTCTATTATCAAAAAGACAACAAATAACAACCATTGATGAGAATGTGGAGAAAAGGGAATTCTCATGCACTGTTGGTGGGACTTTGAACTGGTACAACCACTGTGGAAACAGTTTGAAGGTTCCTTAAAAAATTATAAATAGAAACTTGGACAGCTGCATGCAAAGCAATGAAACTAGAACACACTCTCACACCATGCAAAAAAAAAAACTCTGAATGGTTTAAAGACTTAAATATAAGACAAGACACCATTAAACTCCTGGAAGAAAACACTGGCAAAACATTCTCTGACATCAACCTTACAAGTGTTTTCTCAGGTCAGTCTCCCAAAGCAACAGAAATCAAAGCAAAGATAAACCACTGGGACCTAATCAAACTGACAAGCTTTTGCACAGCAAAGGGAACCAAAAAGAAAATTAAAAGACAGCTTACAGAATGTGAGAAAATTGTTTCAAATGATGCAACGGACAAGGGCTTAATCTCTAAAATATACAAACAGGAGAGATTGGATTAAGATGGCAGAATAGAAGGACTGGAGCTCAACTTCTCTCCCGAAAAACAACAAAACTACAACCAAATGCCAAGTAGCCTTCAACCAAATGGACTGTAAACTTCCAAAGAAGATATTCTACTCCAGAAGACAAAGAGGAGACCACATCAAGAGGTAGGAGGGGCGATTACGCGATAGAAGCAACCCCATACCTCCTGGGTGGGAAGCCCCACACACTGGAAAGTAACTGCATCACAGAGACTTAGCTACAGGACTGAGAGTTCTGAGCCCCACGTCAAAACCCCATGCCTGGGGATTGGGCACAGGGAGAAAGAGCCCCCAGAACATCTGGCATTGAAGGCCAGTGGGGCCTGTGTGCAGGAGCTCCACAGGACTGGGGGAAACAGAGACCCCATCCTTGAAAGGCACACACAGACTTTCACGTGCACTGGGTCCCAGGGCAAAGCAGTCTCCATAGGAATCCGGGTGGAACCTGACTGCAATTCTTGGAGGATCTCCTGGGAAAATAGCGATGACTGTGGCTTGTTATGGGGGAAGGACATTGGAGGTGAAGCTCTCGGGAACATTTATTAGCCTGCATTTCTCTGGAGGGGGCCATTTCTGGGAAAATCTGCTCCCTCCCATCAGCTCTGAGAAGCCCCAGGCCAAACAATAATCCAGGTGGGATCACAGCCCCACCCATCAGTAAACAGGCTGCCTAAAGACCCCTCAGGCACACAGCCAGCCTCTAATCGCATCCAGAGACAAAACCCCACCCATCAGAGGGAGAGGAATCAACCCCACCTACCAGTGGGCAGGCATCACTCCCTCCCATCAGGAAGCCTACAGCAAGCCCCGCCCATACCAGCTTTAGTCACAGGGGAGGCAAAGGCCAGAACTAAGAGAGGCTACCACTCTATTGTTGACAAAAAGGTCACCACACCAAAAACCTAT
>PVHT021183539.1:714512-770997 GCA_004024745.2 Catagonus wagneri | reverse complement strand
CATACACATAATGGAATATTACTCAGCCATTAAAAGGAACGGAATAACATTTATAGCAACATGGATGAACCTAGAAATTATCATATGAAGTGGAACCAGTCAGACAATTAGACAGCAACACCCAATGCTACCGCCTACATGTGGAAACTAAAGAGACTCAGTGAACTTCTTTGAAGAACAGACAATGACTCACAGATTTTGGAAAACCTTGGTTTTTCGAATAAGACAATCTGGGGGGTGGGGGGATGCACTGTGGGTTTGGGACACAAAATCTATCGAATTGACTTATGATCTTTGTACACCTATAACTGAAATAAAATTCATTTTTAATATAAAAAAATAAAATATACAAACAACCATAGAACTCAACAGCAAAAAAGCCAACAACCCAATTGAAAAATGGGCAAAGGACCTGAATAGACATTTCTCCGAAGAAGACATGCAGATGGCCAACAAGCACATGAAAAAATGCTCAACATCACTGGTGATTAGAGAAATGCAAATCAAAACTACCACGAGATACCACCTCACACCAGTCAGAGTGGCTGTCATTAACAAGTCCACAAACAACAAATGCTGGAGGGGGTGTGGAGAAAAGGGAACTCTCCTGCACTGTTGCTGGGAATGTAAGCTGGTACAACCACTATGGAAAACAGTACAGAGGTACCTTAGAAAACTATACATAGAACTACCATATGACCTAGCAATCCCACTCTTGGGCATATATCCGGACAAAAATCTCCTTGAAAAAGACACTTGCACATGCATGTTCACTGCAGCACTATTCACAATAGCCAAGACATGGAAACAACCCAAATGTCCATCAACAGATGATTGGATTAGGAAGATGTGGTATATATACACAATGGAATACTACTCGGCCATAAAAAAGAATAAAATAATGTCACTTGCAGCAACATGGATGGAATTAGAGACCCTCATACTGAGTGAAGCAAGTCAGAAGGAGAAAGACAGATACCATATGATATCACTTATATCTAGAATCTAATATATTACACAAATGAACCTTTCTACAGAAAAGAAAATCACAAACTTAGAGAACAGACTTGTGGTTGCCAAGAGGGTTGGGGAGGGAGTGGGAGGGATGGGAGTCTGGGGTTAACTATTGCCTCTGGGATGGAAAAGCAAGGAGATCCAGCTTTATAACACTGGGAACTATGTCTAATCACATGACGAATCCATATATGTACATATAACTGGGTCACCACGTGGTGCAGTTGGAAATTTTGACAGAAATCTATAAACCAGCTACTATGGAAAAAAAAAAGTATTGCCATATGATCCATTAATTTTACTTCTGTGTATTTACCTGAAGAAAACAAAAACACTCATTGGAAAGATGCAATGTTCACTGTAGCTTTATTTACAATAGCCAAGCAGACTTCCCATGTGGCTCGCAGCATAACTACTCGGCGTTGCTTCTACAATAGCCAAGATATAGAAACAACCCAAGTGCCCATTGATAGATTAACGGCTAAAGAAGATGTGGTACGTATACACAGTGAAATATTACGCTGCCATAAAATAATGAAATCTTGCCATTTGCAACAACATGGATAGACCTAGAGGATATTATTCTAAGTTCGATAAGTCAGATATAGAAAGATACATATTGCATTATCTCATTATATGTAGAATCTAAAAAACAAAATAAGTAAACCAAAATAAAAACAGACTCATACAGATACAGAGAACAAAAAGGTGGTTGCCAGAGGGGAGAGGAGTGGGAGATGGTGAGAAATATGTAAAGGGGATTAAGAGGTACAAACCTCCAGTTAGAAAATAAGCAAGCCATGGGGGTGTTATATACCACATAAGCAATATGGTTAACGTTACTGAAATAACTTCGTATGGGAACAGACGGTTACTCAACAGGTAATCATTTCACAATGTGTACAAAAGTCAATTCAATGGGTAGTACACCTGAAACTAACATAATATTGTACATCAACTATATTTGAATATAATTTTAATTTAAAAACTTGACTACAATCCTAAAAAAGGAAAATACGTATTTTCCTGATTTGTAACTTTAATATGTACCACATCTATGAATTTTGAATAGCTGTACTTTCCTTAGACTCAGGCAACCAAAGGCCCTGCTCTGGCTTTGTTCTTGCCTTGCCCTTTACCATGGAATAACGAATCTGGGGTAAAAGGACTGCCCACATAGAGCCCACATTCCCCTTCTATACGATATTTCCAGGTACCCTAAATTCCCTGCCCAAATGATTACAAACAAGCTTTCAGGGTCTTTTCCAAGTCCATCTTTCTGAGGATAAACCATGATGGAACTATGTGTATCCCCAGGCCTGAGCAATGGTCCTGGGACAGGCATTTATGTTGTAAGTGGTGAATGTGGTTATATCTTGGATCTGGAGGGCTAGGGTGTCTATGGTGTATACATGCATGCACATGAGAACATTCATGTTGAGGGACAGAGTTTGAAGTAGGGAGATAACCACTACAAGGCATGATCCAGGGACCTCCAGTTTTCCTCATTTCCTATACACTACAAATATTTGGAGCAGACTTGTAGGTTTATGCCAAAATTCTCTTTTAAAACTACATATAAATAAATGTAACTTCTATCTGTGCTTTCAGCAGCTGCAATAAAAAACATTAAAATATGTATATTTTCCACACTATTCATCCTGTATTTTTGCAAGTTAGATTTATATGTGTAAATACTTGCTTCTATTCAGAGCACAATTTCTGTTAGACATATTTGTCATTTCTAAAGGGTTTTGATGCCAAGACATTTTTTTAATTTAATATATGCAGAAGATAAGGTCATTTGGCTCTCTCAATCTCCTTTCCATCCTCTTTCTAGTGCATCTTCCTATAGATTCTCTCACAGCCAGATTCCTGAATGCAAATTGTTTTTCCAATTAAATGCATTCACACAATATTTAAAAGTTGGTTGGAGGCCATCTTATTGTAGTTTTTGTTGTCATCCAAAAGTAATGTTGTGGATATATTAGTGTCCAATCTCTAGCTTTGTGGGTGTCAAGAAGTTAGTTTCAGTGCCAGGGGAAAGATTCGGGGAGTCATTTCCAGAGATCCATCCTAGAATACACTCCTCCATGTTGTTCAATAATTTTGATAACTTTTTTTATTTTTTATCATTTTAGGGCCACACCCACAAAATATGGCTGTTCCCAGGCTAGGGGACAAATCAGAGCTATAGCTGCTGGTCTACACCACAGCCACAGCAACATGGGACCCTTAACCCACTGAGTAAGGCCAGGGATTGAACCTGCGTCCTCATGGATACTAGTCAGATTTGTTTCCACTGAGCCACAATGAGAATCCTGATTTTGATGACTTCTAATTGTCATAGTAAATCCTCTTCTGCAGAACTGGTTGGAAGAACAAAATTTCGATGTCAGCTGGCTGCTTCTTGCTGCTTTTGGTAAAGTCCGGTAAGAAAGATGAACTCATAAGAGTTCATAAAGTTCATAAATGTTATAAAGTGGCAGCCTTAGCAAGAGACAAGTCTGTAGCCCTAAACTTTTCTTCAGTGCCACCTAAAAACTCTTCCTGAAAGATTATGGGCATCAATCCAGAGGAAAAATTCAGACAGGCTTCTCAGTCAAGTCTATCGTTTTTCTTTTCTTTCTTTTTTCTTTTTCTTTCTTCCTTCCTTCCTTCCTTCCTTTCTCTTTAGGGCTGCATGTGCGGCATATGAAAGTGCCCAGGCTAGGGGTCAAATCGGAGCTATAGCTTCCAGCCTATGCCACAGCCACAGCAACAATGGATCCGAGCCTTGTCTGCTACCTACACCACAGCTCACGACAAACCCAGATCCTTAACCCACTGAGTGGGGCCAGGGATCGAAACCGCATCCTCATGGATACTAATTGAATTTGTTTCCGCTTTGCCACAATGGGAACTCCCAGGTCTACCATTTTCAAATAGGCTCAAGTTATCCTCCACTAAGAGGCGGGAGTAAAAATGGGCAAAGCACAAAAAAACAGTAAATAAGAATTGGAATTTAGGGGCTAAAAATCATGACTGAAAAAATCACTTACAAAAGGGTGGAATATAGATCTCCAAAAACCTGCTCCTCCACAAAAGCAATGAGATTGTGCGAAAAAATTTCCCAGTCAACTTTCCCATAACTCTGGAAATTAGCCAAAGGCATGCAAAAGTCTGAGGAATGTTTGTGTAGGTAACATGGTCAAATCTCATTAAAAGAGCAGATTAGAATATGAATTTGATAAATGTCATCTGGAAAAACTATCAGCAAACATCAAACTTAATGGTGAAAGAGTGAATTATTTTCCCTTAAGGTCAAGAACAGACAAGGATGCCCATTCTTGCCACTTTTGTTCAAAATTGTACTAGAGGTTCTAGTCAGGGCAATCAGGCAATAAAATAAAATAAAATGTATCTAGGTTAGAAAGGAAGAAGCAGAACTTTTCACAGATGACATGACCTGGTATACAGAAAATGTTCAGTAATCCACATATCAAAAAAGCTGTTACAACTAATAAAGGGATTCTGAAAGGCTTAGGCAAGAATTATATTTCTGTACAGTAAGAATGAACAATCCAAAATGAAATTAATTTCACAACTCCATTTAAAACAACATGAAAATAATTCACTACTTTGGATTAACTTTAATAAAATAAAAGAAAGACATACACTGAAATGTACAAATGGGGCTGACTGTGAAAGAGATTTCTTGCTGTCCCTCTATCAATTTTCTTCATTTTCTGTAAGAATAGAAATTTTAGCTAGGCACACAGTCATACCGTGAAAGTTTGTATTTCCCATCTTTAGTTGCAGCTAGATGTGGCCATGTGACTAAGTTCTGTCCAATGGGTCATGAATAGTAGTATTGTAAACAAACTCTAGATCATGCCATTAAAGCAAATGGTTTAGCCTCCTCTTTTTCTCCATTTCCCCATTACTGCCTATCTGAAATGAGCATACGATGCTAAGGGATCTTCAACCATACAGAGGAGGGCAACACCTTAAGGACGATTCTTTTTTGATTATTATTTCTCTATTCTTTTTTTTTCTGTTTGGTAAGATATAGCTGTCATATGTTCCTTTACTTCATTAGACATAGTTTCCATTACTTTTTTGAATATATTTAAAACATCTGACTTGAAGTCTTTGCCTAAGAACATCATCTGGGCCACCTCAGCGATAGTTTCAATTGGCTACTTCTTGTTGGTATATAGGCCATGCTTTCCTGTTCTTTGCATGTCTCATAATGTTTGGTTGAAAACTGGACACTGTAGATAGTATGTTGTAGTAACTTAAGCTCCTGAGCCTCCAGTTTGTCGTTATTGTTATTGATGATGATGATGGTTATTTGTTTAGCAACTTTTCTAGACTAATTACACGGATTGTGTATTCCCTACAGCACGGGATCTTTAAGCCCCCTGCTCACTTTTTTTTTTTTTTTTGTCTTTTTACCTTTTCTAGGGCTGCACCCGTGGCATATGGAGGTTCCCAGGCTAGGGGTCTAACAGGAGCTGTAGCCGCCGGCCTTCGCCACAGCCACAGCAATGCGGGATTCGAGCCGCGTCTGCAGACTACACCACAGTTCACGGCAACGCGGGATCCTTAACCCACTGAGCAAGGCCAGGGATCGAACCCGCAACCTCATGGTTCCTAGTCGGATTCGTTAACCACTGAGCCACGATGGGAACTCCCCTGCTCACATTTTTAAAAAATTATATAGCTTTTATTTATAAGCATGGCTTCCTTGAGGCCATCTCTAGGTCAGTATAGCTACTGCTCAGCCAATAATAATGTCAGAATATTTTCTGAAACACCCTGAGCTAGCAGGTCTTCCATGCATTTATCAAAGGGATCTGTGTGTGTGAAAGCACACCTTGAAACTTCAGGGAGTTTACAAGTCAGCATTAGCTTTCACTTCCTGCTTGTGCAGAGCCTGAAGGTCAGCCAGAGGTGAGCTGACAGGGCTTTCTCAGCTCTTTCGTGGGGATGCACACAACTCTGCACACATGAACCGCCCTCTAGATTCCAGAAATGCATTGTCACTTCACCAAGTACCTTGCAGATGTCTAATTCTCCAGTTCTCAACTTTAAATTTTGAGGCCCCAAAACTTGTTTGCCCCAACTGAAATCACAGGCTTAGGTACCTGTGGTGTTATCAATTCCAGATATGAGAGTGGGTATTTGTTGGGTTTTTTCCTGGAAAACTGGGCTCTGAGGAAGATCAAATAGAAACACCAGGGGGATGAAATTTTTCCAGGGAACTAAGAATCTGCTCAAAATATTGTCTGTGCTCTGAGGAAGGGGCTTTTCACAGACCTCTAAAAGAGGTCATTCCTTCTCGTTGGCTGCAAGGCTTCCACTTATTTGGGGGTGGGGAGTAAGAAGCCCTGAGTTAAAATGCCACAGGCAGGCATTAATGTTCTTATGGCTTTTCGATAGTTTTTCTTGACTGGTTGCTATTCAGTTTATTCTGTGCCTTTGTTAACTTCCAGAGGTCTGAAATGGTTGGTTTTAACAGTTTTGCCAGTTATCTGCATTACTTTTGTGGGTTCACAGAAGTCATCACCATTTCAGAAGCCAATTCTTAACACCTTAAGGATAGAAGAGCCACCAGGTGGAAGGAGCTTCAGTCCCCAACACTGTTGAGGTACTATACCAGCCCTTGACTTAAAAAATTATTTGGGAGTTCTAGCTGCGGCACAGGGTTAAGGATCTGATGTCGTCTCTGTGGTGGTGCGGGTTCAATCCCCAGCCTAGTGCAATGCGCTAAGGAGCCAATATGGCTGCAGCTCTGGTGTAGGTCCCAGCTGCAGCTCAGATTTGATCCCTTGCCCTAGAACTTCTATATGCCATGGGTGCAGACAAAAAAATGAAGATTTTTTTAAAGGAAAAAATGCCTTTTTTAAGCTAATGTATTTTATTAAAGACTAGTCTATGTCCTAACTAAAGCATATATAAATAGTGCATGCGCTGCAGCATCACTGAAAATCAAAGTATATAGAAATTGGAGTCCTTTTTCAGTTTAATTAACTTTACATCATATATATTTTCCAAACGGAAAGTCATATTTTTTCCTATATTTGTTTCTTAATGGCATATTAGGTTGTATTATTTTGGCACAGACATCCTTTGCATTTTAAGAAAGTAGAGAAATTCTTTACTCCTCCTAAAATTATGATTCTAGAGCTTATATACTTATCTATTACAAAATCATATGGCTAAGATTTATTGAGTATATGCTATGTATCAGTCACCTTGCAAAGTCCTTTATGCATACTGTAGTCTCATTCATGACAGTAACTTTATTAGGTAGGTTACTCCAATAATCTCCATTTAATGGATGAGAAAGAAAACTGCTGCTTAGAGAGATCACTGCTAAGAATGTGTGTATAGTAGGAACCCTATGATGATTCTAGGGACAGATTTCCCTTGAAACTTATTACCAGAAACACTGGTACTTACCTTGAGAAAATGACTCGTTTTGACCCAATGGTGACTGTAGTTCATGCAAGTGACCCTGTAGAACTCTTTTCACTGGCTGCTAAACTTGTTGAGAAAAATATATAAAGTAATTCAAATAGAGGTTAAAGCCTTTTCCAGCTGATGTCATTCATCTTAAGTCCAGGTAATTCTGTATGTTTTCTTTGGAGAAATGTCTACCACACACAGATGGCCAGGAAGCACATGAAAAAATGCTCAACATCACTAATTAATAGAGAAATGCAAATCAAAACTACAATGAGGTACCACCTCACACCAGTTAGAGTGGGGATAATTAACAAGTCAACAGACAACAAATGCTGGAGATGTGTAGAAAAGGGAACCAACACTTACTGTTGGTAAGAATGTAAATTGGTACAACCACTATGCAGAACACTATGGGAATATGTCAGAAAACTAAACATAGAACTACCATATGACCAGCAATCCCACTCCTGAGCATATATCTGGACAAAACTTTCATGAAAAAAGATACATGCACCTGTAGGTCCATTGCAGCACTATTCACAATAGCCGAGACATGGAAACAACCTAAATTCCCTTTGACAGATGAATGGATTAAGATATGGTACATATATACAGTGGAATACTACTCATTCATAAAAAAGAACAAAATAATGCCATTGGCAGCAACATGGGTGGACCTAGAAACTCTCACACTGAGTGAAGTAAGTCAGAAAGAGAAAGACAGACATCATATGATGTCACCTATAAGTGGAGTCTAAAATATGGCACAAATGATCTATCTACAAAACAGAAACAGTTCATGGAGGTGGAGGACAGACTTGTGCTTGCCAGTTGGGAGGGGAGGTGAGTGAGATGGATTGGGAGTCTGGGGTTAGTAGATGAAAACTGTTGATTGGAGTGGATAGGCAAGGAGATCCTGTTGTATAGCACAGGGAACTATATCCAATCACTTGCGATAGATCAGGATGGAGGATAATACGAGGAAAAAGAATGTTTATATATACCTGGGTCACTTTGCTATACAGCGGAAGTTGGCAGAACATTGTAAATCAACTACAATTTTTTAAAAAAAGACCAGGTAACTCTGAATTATACTAGAACTAGAGTCTTTATAGGGAAAGGAGAAGAGAGATATATATCTAGTACTTACCAGGTTTCGGTTTTTAACTGCTAAAAATGTGGAGTTGGAATCTTCCTGAATTTGCTCCACTTTTTCAGGTCTCTTGCTCAGACCTTCAGTGCAATCTCATTCCAACAGGTGTCGGAACAGTTTTTCAAGGGCTATTTTTGTATTTTATCCTTGCTAAGTTTTGTGAATGAGGAGAGGTAACAAAAAAAAAATAGGATAGTTTAAAAGAGGTGGGGGGAAAGGTAAAGGAAGTAAGAGCTGAAGCAAGGAAAACTGGAATCTGTTGTACAGTTGTCCCTCAGTATCCATAGGGGACTGGTTCCAGGACTGGCTTTGGATACCAAAATTCGAGGATGCTCAAGTCTCATAGTCAGTCCACATCCACAGTTTCTCATACACAGATTCAACCAACTCCAGATCGTGTAGTATCATAGAACTTGTTGAAAAAATCCTTGCATAAAAGGACCCACACAGTTCAAACCCATGCTGTTCAAGGGTCAATGGTAATTATTTTTCAGTCCCTTCTCTTAGACAACATGAACTGCTTTCATCAATAACCAACTCTTTTCAGAGAGAAAACAAAATTATAGAAATGTACAAAGTTCAGGAGTTGAGTCAGGAAGCCCCTCATTTTGAGTTAGAGTAATAGTTTGTTCTTTTGCCTTATGTTCCTTAATCATAGCATGGATCATCTGTTTGAACAGGACAGTGATACTTGGCTCTGATTAGACTTGTGCTATAGATTGAATGTTGGTGTACCCCCCAAAATCCATATGCTGAATCCTAACCCCCAATATGATGATATTTGGAGTTA
This sequence comes from Catagonus wagneri, assembly GCA_004024745.2. Classification (NCBI taxonomy): domain Eukaryota; kingdom Metazoa; phylum Chordata; class Mammalia; order Artiodactyla; family Tayassuidae; genus Catagonus; species Catagonus wagneri. Next base: position 761,584 of record PVHT021183539.1, on the reverse strand, counting down.
GGGCCTTTGGGGGTGACTAGGTCCAGAAGGTTGAGGATTAGAGGCCTTATAAAAGAGACTCCAAGGAGCTCTTACCCTTCCCATTGGGGAAAGATACAAGAAGACCATTTATGAACTAGGAAGCGAGCTTTCAACAGACACAGTATCTGCTGGCACTTTGATCTTGGACTTCCCAACCTCCATAACTGTGAGAAATAAATGTTTGTTATTTAAGCCACTCATCATATGGCGTTTCATCATAGCAGCCCAAACAGACTAAGACACTGTGATTGGATGTATTTTGTTGAAGATTTTTGTGTCCATATTTAAAGTGCTATTAGTGTTTGCTTTTCTTTTCCTGTAAGGTCTTTTCCTGGTTTTGGTATCAGGGTAATACTGGCCCCATAGAAGGAGTTTGAAAGCATAACTGTTCTATTTTTCAGAAGAGTTTGTAAAGTTTTATTATTAATTCTTCTTTTAATATTTGGTAGATTTTTCCCAGTAAAGTTATCTCAGCACCAGATATTCATTGTGGAAAGCTTTTAAATTACTAATTCAGTCTCTTATTATAGGCATATTATTTTCGATTTCTTCTTTTTTTATCTTTTCCCTTCTTTTATTTGAAAGTATAGTTGATTTACAGTGTTACACCAGTTTCTGCTATACAGCATAGTGACCCAGTCATACATACATATACATTCTTTTTCTCATACTATCTTCCATCATGTTCTATCCCAAGAGATTGGATATAGTTCTCTGCTGCACAATAGGACCTCATTGCTTATTCATTCTAAAGGTAATACTTTGTATCTACTAACACCAAACTCCCAGTCCATGCCACTCCCTCCTCCTCCCCCTTGGCAACCACAAGTCTGTTCTCTATGTCTGTGACTCTGTTTCTGTTTTGTAGATAGGTTCATTTGTGCCATACTTTTTCTTGAGCTAGTTTTGGTATTTTGAGTTTTTCTAAAATTTTACTATTTTATCTAAGTACTCTTTCTAATTTGTTCACATACATTGTTCATTATATTAACATATAATTCTTTTTTTCTGTCTTTTGTCTTTTTAGAGCCACACCCATGCCATATGGAAGTTCCCAGGCTAGGGGTCAAATCAGAGCTACAACTGCCGGCCTACGCAAGGCCAGGGATTGTACCTGTGTCCAATGGATACTAGTCAAGTTGGTTAACCACTGAGCCATGGTGGGAACTCTCACATAATCCTTTTTAATTTCTTAAGATCAGTAGTAATGTCCCATCTTTTGTTCTAATTTCATAATTTGAGTTGTCTCTCTCTCTGCTTGATCATTCTATCTAAAAGTTGGTCAATTTTGTTGATTTTTTCAAAGAAAAAAACTTGGTTTCACTGATTTTTTCTATTGTTTTTTCTATTCTCTATTCCATTTATTTCCATTAGAGTCTCTGTTAGTCTCTAAATTGTCATTTGATAATAGGGCAGAAGAAATACAGAATGGCTATAACTCTGTATGGTGATAGAATAAACTATAATTCCTCAGTCTGGTGAGAGGAACTTACCTTCTTGGGATAGACAGATTGCTAATTTGGACCTGAAAAATAGTGATTGATCTTTAGAAATTTTATGTCCTTTTATAACCAAATTTTCCAAGAAATAAGGTGCCCTTTCGATAAGAGGTTAGACCAGGTGAACATAAGAGCAAGTTATCTACGTCTTTATCAAGGTAAAAGAATGATTACAAAGCTTTGAAATTATGGTTGAGAATCTTACAGAAATATGAGAGGGCTTCAGTGAACACTTGAGACATCCCAGTCCATGTGAAAGGAAAAAGACAGTGTGCATCAGGATAAAGGAATACTAAAGACGGCTGAACAGAAATCTACTGCTGTATTGAATTTGGAGGTAGAGGAGCCAGCATAGTATTCTGGTTAAGGACCACAGAGAAACATGTACACATTATGTGATTTCTATCTCCTAAGTTTTATACGTAGAGTTACCCACATCCATTTGAACTTTTTACCTGGAGGATAGGAGTGCTCCAGGGATAAGTATAAGGAATAAGTAAGCTCTTAGCTATGAAATCTGCAACTATATCTGTAGTTTATTTAATGCTTAGGGTTTTAGGGGATACTGGAGCAATTTACACAAAGGAATAATGGTGTCAATATTGACTTGTAAAGCCTCTGTATTACTTATTTACCACTTGTCTGTAGATGATGTAGAGGATATGGAGTACTGAAAAAAGTGATCAGAAAATTACAGTAATTCTAAGGGTAAAAGACTTGGGGACACAAGAGTGCAGGATAGTCAAAGGAAGCCACCATAAGACTATGTATGGGGTCATCCAACTCCGTGAAATCAAGAAAAAGTTGTCCAGGTGTGTGTCTAATAGCAGCTCCTCATTGAGCCAAAGGGCACCATCCTAATAGGTTAGTAGAGTTGGAAAGGCCAAGGAGAGAGGCATGTTGAGAAGTTAAATGACCCAAAGAGATGGGCAGAGAGAGAATGCATACAACTGGAAGGTCCTACCACTGAAATCTCTTTATTACTTCAAGGAAAATTGGAAGGAAATTGGGAAGAATTTTTCATGGAGACTATGGCTCCAATACCTATTTTAAAAAAAAAAAATAGGCTGTGATATTGTCAGCTTCTCCAGTCCACTGAAACACTAGTTTAAATGTTTTTGTGAAGGTACTTTTCAGATGAGATTAACCTTCAAACCAGTAGAATTTGAGTAAAGCAGATTACGCTCCATAATGTAGATGGGCCTCGTTCAGTTACAAGAAGGTCTTAAGACAAAATAGACTGACATACCCCAAAGAAGAAGAAATTCTACTATCAGACTACCTTCAGACTCAAACTGCAGGATCAGCTCTTCTGTGGGTCTCCATCCCACCCGTCTACTTGCCAGCCTCCACGATTGTGTGAGCTAATTTCTTTAAAACACACACACACACAAACACACTCGCATCTTATCGGTTCCAGAGAACTCCAAATAATACAATGATCATTCACTAATAGGGTTATTTCTCTTTGCTGAACCAAAGGCTCTTAGGGACACTGAGAGATGCCTTCCTTGGATGGGAGTCATTTTGTTCTGATTGAATAGCTTGTTTGGCTGCCTGGGTCCTGGCCAAAGCAATACAGTTTAGGCCCAGTGATATTTTCCCATCAATATATGCAAGTGTCCTCGTCTATCTGCGTTGTGTTTGTGGAGGGCCTTTGTTTCCCTTCAGTTCTTTCAAGTTGTAGTATCATAACTTTGTGTGTGTAGTTTTCTCTTTGCTTATCAGACTCTCCACAAAATGTTGGGCTAACTGTTGCAAATGATGGATGGGCAAGGTCTGCCAGTCTATTTTCTGCTTCTGAATAGCAACTGATATCTCAGACTTCATACCATTAAGAAAAAAAGGTAGAGATCTCTACATTGGTGTTAGCATTAGTGCCCAACCCCTAGCATTCTTGAAAGTGAGCTCTAATCAGTCTCTATAGTTAGAGATGGATTCATCCCACCCCTGTCAAAAAGGTTGGATTATCTCCCAGGAAATGCTGGGGGACGATAAACTTCAAAGATGTCATTTAAAGGCTGTTCTCCTTTCTCTAGGGCTACAGAATGTGCAGGGGGTGGGGGTGGGGGGTATCCCTATCCAAGTTAGATAAGATCTCATTTACGGTTATCCATATGGTCTTGTCAAAACAAGGCTCTGGCACTTCCTGGTCCTCCAAAAGGTGTGCTGAGCTGGATCAGATAGCCCCTTCAGTCAATGGGAAATCCCAGATTTTGCCAAGTAGTTGGGGGTAAATCCTGACTATCTGTGTTTAGTATGAATTTTCATTTGTTTTGTGTACTTAAGGCATTTTAGTGGGGGGTTCAGTCAGGGGACTAAGAAGTTTAAGATTCAGTCAGGGCACAAAAAAGAAAAGGGATGAAAATAAGTAACAGGACAGATGGATTAGGAAGGACTTTATCAGCTTTGTGCCAATGAGTGAAGCTATGCATGAAACACCGATGGAATTAGCTACATAAAATAAAACAATTGGGTTCTGGTGTGGTTCAGCGGTAACAAACCTGATTAGTATCCATGAGGATACGGGTTCGATCCCTGGCCTTGCTCAGTGGGTTAAGGATCTGGCATTGCCATGAGCTGTGGTGTCAGTCGCAGACACTGCTCTTATCCCGAATTGCTGTGGCTGTGGCATAGGCAGGCAGCTGCAGATCCTGTTCAACTCCTAGCCTGAAAACTTTTATACACCACACATGCGGACTTAAAAAGAAAAAAAAAAAACCTTTAAAAACTAAAAATAAATAAATACTCTATGCAACTGGAAACCACAAATAATTAAAAAGCAAAATCCAATAAAAGTATGCACAGCATATGCCTGTGAGTCAAGGTCTTCACATATAACTGTTAAAATCAATGAGCTAATTAGCTTAAAACATGCTAATGAGAGTATGAAAAACCAAGAATTCTCATACAAAGTCAGTGACAATAAAAATGGGTTTTATGTTTCTTGTAATATGCACTGAGAGTGCTAAAAATTCACATCTTTCAATTCTGTAAATCTACCCCTGGAAAAAAACTAATAAACAGAGATGGTAAAAATGATATACATTAAAAATACACTTTTCACTTTACAAAGGAACAATCTTTGAGGAATGTATTAATGTGTGTTCCTCCTACACATCCCTTGACTGGATTTCCCTATAAATTACTACAAATTCCCTGCAAATTATGTTTTCCACCAGAAAGCAGAAATGGGTAAAGAACAGATACCTGCTACAAGTTTAAAGAGAACGTTTTTATCACACTGAGTCTTATGGCTTGAAAATCTTTACCTAGTACACATTATAGTGAATACTGATGATAGCACAAACATAATAACATGACAGCTACAAATGCCAAGCTAAGAACCCATTGGGTAATTGATGCTGGCCACCAACCGTGAAGCAGACGCTATTATTGCTCTCATTTTATACCTGTGGAAACTGGCACACAGAGCAAGAGTCTACTGTCAAGGGTCTCAGGGCTCCTCAAAGAGGGTCCCTATGTTCAGGTCCCATGTCTGTCAGACTAGATTGCACACTGGTTTGCAGGACGCTTCCCTGCCTCCGGTACAAGGATGAAAAAAAGACTCACTGGGGAAGGGGGTAAAACAGCCTGTAAAACTGTTTTTAAAGTGTAATAATATTTCCACGATAAAGTGCTAAATGTAAGGAAATAGAAGCAATGTAAGAAACTATTCGGAGTACATTTCCAGCATTATAAAAAGGTAAGTTATATTTACAAAGAAAAGCAGAGGGAAGATATCAGATACTTGTTCATTTAATCAACAAATACCTACTGAGAACACACTGCAAAGCACTGTCTTGATGCGTTGCAAATAAAATGGTGAGCAAAAACAAAGCAAAAAATATAGATCCTGTCCTTAGGAAGGTTACATTATGCTACTTAACTTTGAGACAGAGGTCACAAGGTATTTCTGCTTTTCATCTCAGGTATTAGTTTTCTCTTTCTTTCAGACTGAAGTATTATTTTAGGAAATGAATAATATTTTTCAAAGTCTTTTTCAAATAATTTTTAAGACGGAGAAACATGCTAAAATTCTGAGCTTAAAAAGCGAGATGTTCAGGTCAGTATGCAATATGACCCTCGTGTTTAAACCTCTAAGGTAATTTATTCATGGCCACCACAGGGAAATGGGATCGTGGATAAGATTAGCTTTCTTTATTACACTTTATCTGTGTTCCAAATTTTCTACATTGAGTTTCAATGACTTTAATAATAATGAGAGAATATATTTCATCATATATTAAACCCAGGTCCATAAAACCCAGGGTAAGCCCATAACAAGACCATTCAGAGAAGCCGAAATACAAGTTGCTTAGGAACCTAGTCAAGCTCCTCAGAAGAAAGGTCAACTTGAAAGTCAAAACGAATTTGTCCCCAGGCATTGAGTTTTCCAAAGGGACCCCCAGTAAAGGGAACAGATTGAGCCTTGGGGCGGCCTAGCCAAAAGAAGCAGTGTTTTTCGCGGAAAAAGGTTCCTTAGAGTTTTTTTAAAGCACAAAAGGAGGGGGGAAAGGCGTGTAGGGCAGTAGCTCGGTGCAACACTGCCATCTAGCGTCAAAGAAGACCAACTGCCACGAGTCCCGGAGGAAAACACATCTTTTCCGTTGGTTTTCTTCGCAGAGCCTTGATGGTCTTGGATGCCGAAGCCAAGTGGGATGCGGATGAGGACCACAAAAGGGAAACGAACCCGTCGAACTATCCTTAGCACCGAGACGCGTCCCTAGTCCCGCCCCCAGAACCATAGCAACTGTGACAGGAAGTCCCGGCGTCCAGGAAGGACGCAAGCCCGGGGGCGAGGCTATGCTCCGATTGGTGGGTTTTGAGCCTGCGCGCGGGAGTTCAGTGAGGTTAGTGCCAGTCTCTCTGTCCTATTGCGCTAGACGTTCTCTCCTGGACCGAACCGGCGATGTTTGGGGCCTGTCGCCCACTTCCCCAGACGCCCCACATGCAGTCCCCTGGTCATTTTTCTCCCGCCCAACCCTGGGCTGTGAACGCGTTCGCCCCACGTGAAATACTCACTGTGCTCCTCTCAGCCCTCACTCTTCTGATCCATCCTGGCGATCTCGGAGCCCACGAGGCTCAATCACCCCGGAGGCTCTACCTCCTCATCAGTGTTCCGCTTCTCCCCACCGGAGCATCCTCTTGCCAAAGGCCATAAACTGCTAATCTGGAAAGACCTCGCCCCTCGCTGATTTTCTGTTTCTAGCATTCCTGTCTCATCTTGTCCTCCGGCTTCCTCTCTCTAGTGCCTCTCCACCCATAGCATTCAACCTTTTGGGGGGCCTCCAAGACTGGCCTCCAGTCCACCGACCCCACAGCTTTCTTCACGGTCCACCAGGCCCCTCCATACCGAGCCTATCCAGGGCTATGAAGTCTCCCCTTCTAACTCATTTCCTATGCTTCTTTCTCCCTGCTCCCTACACTCCTGGCAGTACCACCAAAAGGACAAACCCTGTGCACCCTCCACTCCTGTATCTTTTCTCTTCTATACCTACAAAAGCCTTCCACAAACACCAGCACCCACTCTTATGATAGTTGGTGACGACTGAGAATAAATAGAAAAACCATCGGACAGGAACTCTCACCATTTTCTAGCACTAGGTCTGTACTTGTATACTCTGCTGCCCCTCTGGGAGAGGTGACAAGATCCCATTTGAGGCCAGGCCCTTCACCTGGGTACCACATCCTTCCTCCTTCTCAAGGCTTTTGCAGTGATTATTCCTTTTTCCTGAATCGTCACGTTCTCCATTTCTTCTGGATCATTCCATCATCTACAAGATGGGCAGAAAGATGGCTGGAGTTTAGGAATTTAGCCTTCTGGATCTGATCTCGGTTCCTGCTGTGATGGCGAGAACCCTAGGGGCTTCACTCCCTGAAGCAGTAATGTGGAAATTTGGTTGAGTCCAGAGCCAAGGGTTTTACCAGGAAGAAAGCCTAACCTGTCTAGGGGCTTAGAAGATCAGATCAGATCACCCAGAGAGAATTAGTTAACCGAAGTGGCCATGCAATCTGAGGAGTAGAAGGAGTCAGTGACTTCAGCATACCATCCCCACCAGCTCCTCCTCATCAAAGCACATTCAAGGGCATTGGGGCATCCTTGGCTCATCCTCCCTTTTAACGGAGGACCTTACACATCCCATAAAGAGAACCTATCCCCCCCACCCCCCCGAGGGAGCACAGAAGGAGGAGAGGACCAGACAGACAGACAGAGTGAAGTAACTGATGACACTGAGATGAGCAGGGCCTCCTCAAGGCCATCCTTGCCCTCCATAAGTAATATCAGTCTCCAATCTCCTTTAACAACACAAACCCCATTTTCCAAGGCCTGAGACATGGAGCTTAGCTTCAGAAAATGGTTGAGGTACTGCATGCAGCTGGAGAAAATAACACAACCACACGTTAGAGCCACTGTGCTTTCATCATCTTCATTGTCTCCTGGGATCTCGGTGCTGTACAGAATCCCAGCACTCTTTGTGACGCCCCTGTCCCATTCCAGTCCCTTCTGGAAGGCTCCCAGGATTGGACCCCTCTCCTGGTATCCTCTGTCATACATCTTTCCCTTCACTCTTAGCCGAAGCAAATTCCCATTCTCAGATGAGATCCAAGCATGCAGGAAGGAGGAGGGAGAAGAGCCTCAGTGCTGGACTGGGTTGTGGGATTCTGTTGTCTTGGCAACATTCTTCTGCTCGTCCTTACTGGTTCACTCAGCTCAGGCAACAGTCCAGCCAGGACAGATGGCAAATTCTTCTCTCCATCTCACTCTCTTTCTGTGACCAGAGGCTGCAATAAAATACCAATTTGGTTACCAGGGAAACTGAAGCTTAATCCATCTGACCCAAGAGAAAAAGAGGTGGGAAAATAAGACACAGGATGTATTGTGGGAGGCCACACACAGACATGGAATTTGTGCCTCTGAATAAATGTACTTGATGCAGGGGTCAAGTGCAGACACAGATACACGCACACGTGTGTACTCATGAACACCCTTCCAGCCCAGAGCAGCACAGTGACAGCAGCATAAAGTACACCAGGGGGAGGCAGAGGGTGAAGGCAATGAGGCAGAAATGGAGGCAGAAACAAGACCACATAAAAGGCAAGAGGGATAACTTTTACTTTTTTAATTATTATGTATCCTTTATTTCAAGGCTTATTTTGACATTTATGTTTCATTTAGATCCATTGGTACCACTACTTATTTAGAACAAACTATTGCAAGTCACATCACCTAAAAGAATGTGCATCCCTTGTTTTGTTTTTTAAAAAACTAACCATAATAATACATTGCTGGCACTAGAAAATATTACCTTATGAAACAGCTCTGAAGTTCAGCAAATGCTAAAATGACATCTCCTGAACATCATCGTGGGAGGTCAGTTGAATAAGTTGCTTTTCATTTGCAACAACTTGGGAACAAAAAAGCACAGATACTGTCTCCAGAGCTGGAAACTTACCTAAGTGGTAAAAACAGGTGAGGAAATAGATGAAGGGGCACTGGTATGATACACAGGCAGCTTATCTACATATGAAAAATTGAACCTCAAATGGTACCTTTTTCCACAAAGCTTAAATGTTACCCTTCCTGCTTTGAGTTTCACCCAAGTTGTTTAGTTTTTTTTAATTGCTGAGTAATATTTCATTATATGGATTAACACAGTTTATACATTCACTCACAGAAGGATGTTTGGGTTGTTTCCATTTTCGATTATTATGAACAGAGCTGCCATAAACATTTGTGCATGGTGTCTGTGTGCACATACTTTTTATATCTCTAGGGTATGTCAATTTTTTCTAACAATGTTTATTGAAAATATTATCCTCTCCCCATTGAATTGCTTTCACAAATATAGAAAATTGATTTTTTACAAAGTTGTCTATTCCTTTGTGTGTTTATCTCTTGGCTGTACACCACACTGTCAAGATTTCTCTAGAATTATCATAGAAAGTCTTAAAATCCATATTTTCCTCCAGTTTTGTCCTTTTTCAAAATTATTTTGTCTATTCTGGTTCCTTTGCCTTTCCACATAGTTAATCTGTACCTACAAAAAAATCTTGCAGGTATTTTTATTGAAATTACATTAAGTCTATAGATCAATTTGGGGGCAATTTAAATCTTAACTATATTCAGTCTATTCATCCATGGACACAGGGTGAACTATTGGGTTATAGTTCTCTTTTCCTGTACTGCCTTCATCTGATTTTGGCATTAAGGTAATGCTGACTTAATAAAATGACTTGAGAAGTGTTATCTCTCTTCTACTTCCTTGAAGAAATTGTGTAAAATTACTCTTATTTTAGCTTAAAAGTTTAATAATTGTACATTATAAGATTAACTCAGCAAGGCTCTTTGTCCATACCCATACCCTCCACAGAAAATTTTTGCCCTTACCCTTCTCTTGGGAGGTAACTTCTAAGATCTTAGAATTCCTATCTGATAAGAGTGTCTTTGTTTACACAGGAGTCTTGGAGCGCACTAGATGATCTATGCTAAAATGTGTTTTATGGTGGAGGCCTTGGGACATGTAGAATAACCTTGACCTCTGGAAGGGCTGGAGACTCAGATCACTCATGCATGCTATGAGCCATGCCTACGTGACTTACTTCCTATAAACACACTGGCCCCCTAGGCTCAGGTGAATTTCCATAGTTGGCAACATTCTTTTCATGTTGTCACATAGCCTTCCTTGAAGAAGCAAGCACTGTTTGAACAAATCCATTGGAAGAAGACAACTGGAATTTTGTGTCTGGTCGCTCCTGAATTCTGCCCTATTTAAACTATTCTTTTAAAACTATTCTTTCATTATAATAAGCCATAACCATGAGTATTACAGCTTTTCTGAGTTCTGTGAGTCTTTCTGAAAAATTGCTAAACCTGAGGATAGTCTTAGGCAACAGGAGTGCAATTCACTATTACAATATGACTTGCTGAAACATCGTGAAGTCATGATTTAGGAAAATCAAGAATGAACAGGTCGGTGGTTGAGGAAACTTTGATTCCTAGATGGCCACTGAGTGGTATGGAGCTGCAGCTATGCTATGATCAGTACTGGAGGTAAAATTTACCAATGGAATTTAGAAATGATATATCCAGATCTCTCTTTTTTTTTTTTTTTTTTTTTGTCTTTTCTCTTTTTAGGTACATACCCATGGCATATATGGAGGTTCCCAGTCTAGGGGTTGAATCAGAGCTGTAGCTGCTGGCCTACATCACAGCCACTGCAACACCAGATCCAAGCTGTGTCTGTGACCTACACCACAGCTCACAGCAACACCGGATCCTTAACCCACTGAATAAGGCCAGGGATCAAACCTGTGTCCTCATGGATGCTAGTCAGATTTGTTTCCACTGAGCCACGATGGGAACTCCTATATCTAACTCTTGAGGCATTGGATCACTGGACCGATATAAGAAAATGCAAAATAATAAGAAATGAGCTAAATATACAATCCTTTGTATATTATTTGCAATAGCTAAATGAAAGTAAAGGAGAATATAAGGTGAATCCTGATACTAGCCAAGCTTGGATTTTGATCTACTGAGCTATAGCCTCTAGCTTCAGGGACATGACAAATAAAAATTGTCACTTGCCATCTAGTACTATAAGAATGAAGTCACTAGCCACTGCAGTTGCTGACCTTTAACACACCCTGAAAGGCGTTCAAGGTGGAGATCAGGAATGAGGCAATCTGCTCTGGGAAGAACTGGCACAACAGGCCTTCAGATAGTTAGATATTTTCAGAAGAAATTTTTATGAACCCAGTTTCTTGTATCTTTTCATCCCTAGAAAAACACTAAAATCATTAATGGAGACATTTGCTCCTCGTGACTAACAGCAACCTTCTACTGAGATGTATGCTTGATTGCATATACCCCCGTTGTCAAATCATATATATATATGGACCTCCCTCCCTCCCTCTTTGGAGCAGTGTATCAGAGCTATCTGTGAGGGTGTCTCCTGGGCTATAGTCCTCACTAAGTCCCCACATAAAACTGAACTAACAGCTCTCACGTTGTGCTTTTTTTTTTTTTTTTTCCATTGGCTATATTGGTGACCAATGAGGGGCCCAGAGCAGACCTCTCCTTTGCCTCAATTCTATAATGATCCAGAGCTTGGTAGCACCAGAAGCCTCTTGTGCCTGTCCACTTCCTTGAAGAGTCCAGGCAAATTTTGGTGGTTCTCTCCTGATTCTCAGATCTCCCAATTATTGGTTGATGATCCTGAGTTTTATTTGATGGGGTATGATAGGTACCTGGTCCCCCAGTTGCAAGATATTGGGGGAGCCCAGTTGAAAGACACTGGGATTTGCTTAGCTGAAAGACAGTGAGTAGTTTGGGCTGAGCGGTTAGGTAGGAGGCTAACCTGGCATCTTCCTTCAATTTGACTGCCTTAATAGAATTTGTCAGGATAAAAGTTAATATATTACAGGAGAACTTTATGGCTTTCTCAGGCAACTAAGAAATTTTCAGGAGTGGTGGAGACACAGTCCTCTTACAATGCAGTGGTCCACAGAGAAACCCAGTCATTAATTAAGACTTGTTCTTCCATGGATCAAGTACAATGATTTACCATTCAGTGATCCAAGAACCCACTGTGGTTTTAGAGGGCCTGAGGGAGAAACCAAGACACATAAGAACTGAAATGACTCCAGGGTGATGCCTAGAGGAGTTAAGCTCACAAACAGCACATCAGCCCACCACACAATTTCATTAGTAAATTTTATTCCCAACAAGTTCAGCGTTAAAATGGGAAATAGGGTCTGTCAAACAGAGAAATGAGCAGTGTCAAAAAGCCAGCCTCTAATTAACTCCCCAGCCAGGTTTATGTATATGCAAAACTTATGGAGTTTCTGTTGTGGCTCAGCGGAAATGACTCCAACTAGTATCCATGAGGATGTGGGTTGAGGATCTGGCCTTGCCACGAGCTGCAGTGTAGGTCACAGATGCAGCTGGGATCTGGCATTGCTGAGGATGTGGTGTAGGTCAGCAGCTGTAGTTCCATTCTGCCCCTAGCCTGGGGACGTCCATATGCCACAGGTGCTTATAATTATAATATACTTATGAGTACTTGCTTACATGGTAATTAAAGGAAATGCACCCGTGAAAAATGACCAAAGTAGGACTCCTATTGCATACTCAGTTAGGTTTGAGAAAACTGGCTTGATAAAACAAACATCTTTTTGAATTCTGTCCCTAAGGAAACATGTCTTTTAGGAGAACTTGCTTTTCTCTCCCTGTGCCTTGAGATGTAAACATTCTACCAAGCTCTCAGGAACACTTAATCTTATCTAGACCATCTCTAATTCCTGAGACTGAGGGGGAAAAGAGGAGGGAGAGAAGAGGCCCTTTTAAATTTAACTCCAGCTGTTATTAATGAATTAGTGAGTCTTATGTTGTAATACCTGATTCATGACCAAGTTTTAAAATGAAGCTGAGAGCTCTGGTTGTGTCTGTAGCCTATATGTCTATATGTGCATTATATGTCTTTATCTTTGGATGGTATTATCGAAATTAATTTGTAAATGAGCTCTACTTAATTGGCTTAAAGAAAATTAAGCACTTATATAAACTTTCAGAAATATAAAAGAAACTAAATCAAATTAATTTCAGGTTTATGTGAACTGGAAATGTTAAATATTAAATTAATATTTGGTATTAAAATGAGTTTGTTGGTTAATTAATACAGACATGTCTTCAGAGTAATCAACATTAAAATAATACTTTTATTGTACTCGGACTTAATAGAAGTCAAATAACAGTTATTATATCTGTTGTAAATTTGTTAGGAAGAAAAATAATTCTTTATAAGTAAATTAAATGTAAATTTGATAAGAGCTTTTAGGTTAAACTCTTTAGGAACAATTATGTTCTAGGAATGTCTACTTAAAAGTAGTCTCTCCAGATATTTAGTAACTTGAAACTTTAGGGTTTTGCTAAATTAAGTTAAATGATGGAATTTTATTGAATATCTAGATCATTCCCAAATAAAATAAGATACTGAAACATTAATTACTGAACATTGGCTTCCTTTTACAGAAAAACTAAAGATATTTAGGAGTATTAATAAATATGTTTGGTACCACAGGAGACACTTCCCCTAAGAAAGCACATGTTTTTAAAAATTATTATTGGTATTTATAAGTTTACCAATCTACAGAATGCTAATGTAAAAGACAATTCGTAATTGCTTACTTCTTAGTTTTCACTAGAAATTAAGATTTTTATGAGTGGAAGATTTTAATTTAAATATATAAATAAAGCTGCTAGAAATAAGGGCAACATTTCAGTATACAAGTAGAATAGGATGTGTGTTTTTAGTAAAAGAAGGTATGAGGAATGAAAAAAAATCTTTAGAAAGGTACTCTATATATGATCAGAATTAAGATTAGAATATTTTTAATTGAGTTTTAACATTAAAGGTAAAGTAATGCAAACCTGAATTTGGTTTCTATATCTGCTAAGAGGACAAAAGTTTCTTAAACTATTGAACTGCTTTTGATAACAGATTGTAAAGTTTCTTTAACTGTTAATCTGTTATAAATTTCTGAATTTGCCTTTGAAATCTTTATTGTCACTTTGATTAAGTGAACGAGTACAGTTTCACAGTGATGATCCTGTTTGATCAAGTGTTTTAAATACCTTTTTTTTTAAAACTTCCCAAATCAAATTCTAATGGACTTCCTTTGACCTCTAGCTAACTTTGGGATGCTTCAAATGGCCCCCGAGATGTCTTCCCAAAGAGAGATATTAAACTAATTCGGTTCATTTGGTATGTTAAATTGCATGGGAAATATTGTCAAATGAGTAACAAATCTCTTTAGGTTATATTGTATGGATAAATGTTATTACTATAGACATTTTAGAAATTATTTGGAATTACTAAAAATCTGGTATGTCCTGAGAAAACGTTATCAGTCATAATTCTAGTTAGTAATCTTAAAATATTGTAGTTCAGAACAGTGACCAAGTTTCTTTTTCAATTGCATTGCAATCAGGTATTTAATCATACCTTCTTAAGTCTTTTCTCATTCATAGACTGTTATTGTTTTACTCTGATACCTTTGCAAAATGCCTCTTCTTCAAGAAGATTCATAGCAAGGACTTTTTAACAAGTACAGGATTATGATAACTTTCAGATCATATGACTGAACTGTGTAAGAAATTAAAGAATTCTGGGAATTCCCTTCATGGCTCAGCAGTTAATGAACCTGACTAGGATCCGTAAGGATGAGGGTTCGATCCCTGGCCTCGCTCAGTGGGTTAAGGTTCTTGCATTGCCTGCCATGAGCTGTGGTGTAGGTCGCAGAGGGGGCTCAGATCCCACGTTGCTGTGACTATGGCATAGGCCAGCAGCTGTAGCTCTGATTTTACCCCTAGCCTGGGAACTTGCTCTGCCACAGGTGCAGCCAGAAAGAAAGAAAGAAAGAAAGAGAGAGAGAGAAAGAATTCTAATAGAAATCCTGATGGCTTCATAAAACTGTTAACGAGAGATTAAGGATTAGTTATATAAAACTTAGTGAACTGGTGAATATAATTACAATTTTTATGATTTTTGTCTAAAATATTACTGGCTTTTTAACCTGTGTTTTCGAGATATAAGGAAACCCTTCCCTCAAGCCAATTATAACTTACAGCAGTTTTGTAAGTTATTCCTTTGTGAGCAGAATCGAAACATTTGTATTTCCAGAGAGTAGAAACTCTTGGGTTCCCAGCAGCCTTATCAGGTAAAAAAAGAAGGCCACCCCCTAACAGGTACAGGAATCTCAAGACAGTTTGTTTGGGAATCTTGAGAAGAAAGAAATTCACCCCAAATATATATCATGGAGGAACCCGATGGCAAGCCTTTGGTGTGGCTTTCCTGGCCTTGAGAGGCCTTTTAAAAATGTATTCTAATATTCCTTATAAAAAGTTCCAGCAAAGTCAATTGTATAATCAATTACACTTATGTACTAATCAGGCCAAGTTTGTTGAAATTAGACTTATTTTGCAAACAAATTAGTCTTAATTTGGCTATATTTGGTAGAAATTAAAGTAATTAGAAATTAGAGAGAAAAGATATGTTTCATCAATATTCCTTTGTGGATATTAAGTTTAGTGTTGTTTAATTATTTAAGATTCACTTTCTGGATGGCTCCTCATTACCATGTTACATTACTGTGACATTTAATTTAATTGTTAAAAGGACATTCTAAGCTTGTTTTTGAAGCTTATCACAATAATCTATCTTTGGATGAAGATCAGATGCCTCATGACCTACAACTAGGAGATTATGCATACTGGAAAAGACATCAGTTAAGGGACTCTCTCCAACCTAGACAGAAAGACTCTTATTAGATACTCTTAACTAGCTCATGCACAGCAAAACTAAAGGAAATTCTTCTTGGATTAATATTTCCCACTTAAATTTAAGTTGGCACAACACTATGGAAAACAGTATGGAGGTACCTTAGAAAACTATACATAGAACTACCATATGACCCAGCAATCCCACTCTTGGGCATATATCCTGACAAAACTTCCCTTGAAAAGGACACATGCACATGCATGTTCACTGCAGCACTACTCACAATAGCCAAGACAGGGAAACAACCTAAATGTCCATCAACAGATGATTGGATTAAGAAGATGTGGTATAATGGAATACTACTCAGCCATAAAAAATAACAAAATAATGCCATTTGCAGCAACCTGGATGGAGCTAGAGATTTTCATACCAAGTGAAGTAACTCAGGAAGAGAAAGACAAATACCATATGATATCACTTATATCTGGAATCTAGTATACGGCACAAATGAACCTTTCCACAGAAAAGAAAATCATGGACTTGGACAGTAGACTTGTCCTTGCCAAGGGGGAGGCAGAGGGACCGGGATGGATTGGGAACTTGGGATTAATAGATGCAGATCATTGCCATTGGAATGGTTAATCAATGAGGTCCTGCTGTGTAGCCCAGGGAACTATATCTAGTCACTTATGATAGAGAATGATAATGTGAGAAAAAGGAATCCGTATGTGTATGTGTAACTGGGTCACCATGCCATACAGTAGAAAATTGACAGAACACTGTAAACCAGCTATAATGAAAAAAAAATCATTATATAAAAATATATTTCCCACTTATGAAGGGCCTCTGCACCAGACTGCTGACCTCAAAATCACCTTAAAACAATGCTCAAACAGAGAAGAAACTGCACCCACACTAGGATGAGACGAAGACAACGTCGGAAGTAGACAGCTATCCTAAGATGTCAGACCTGACTCATATGATTGTTCACAGTGCTTTCTTGCTTTCTTGGAATTTTTCATATGAATCAAATGCTTTTTCTATCATGAACACAATCTTATGCAGAGTTTAAAAAATAATATAATTGGGAGTTCCCATGTGGCACAGCAGGATAAAGTTCCAGCCTTGTCACTGCAGTGGCTCTGGTCACTGCTGTGGCAAGGGTTTGATCCCTGGCCCGGGGACTTACACATGCCATGGGCATGACCCAAAAAAATTTAATCTAATGATTGGGCTTATGGTCAATTACCTATATTAACACTTCTAAGTTACCTTGGTGGATTTCTCCACTCCAAGGCTCTAATTGGATCATCCTTAGGAAATTTACTCTAGAAGAAAGAAGTTACAGTTCTGTTTGGGCCTCTATTGATAGTGCTAGAAAGAACTCCCTCACTTTATCAATCAATCATTCTTGCTCTGACCATTGCCATAAATATGAATTTTCTTCAATAGTTACTCAAGCTCAATCAGAGCAGCAAGCAAAATCTCAGTCAAGTAATATAGCTACCTTCAGTTGAGGGATGGATTTGTATGGGTAACACCAGGCTTTGATCATTTAAATTTAAGTGCCCCCCTTATGTTGGGGACAGTTAAACCATACTAAGGGTAATCAGCCTAATAATGCTAGGAAACTGGACTCTATTTGTATGGAATAAAACTTTTCATTTCTTTCTTAGATTGGTTGATTGTAATTTTTTCTTTGATAAAAATTTTTTTCTTTTTCAGTTCTTCTATATAATTACTGATTTTTTTTAAGGGCTACACTCACAGTATATAGAAGTGCCCAGGTCAAATCGGAGCTACAGCTGCGAGCCTGTGCCATAGCCACAGCAATGTGGGATCCAAGCAATGTCTGTGACCTACACCACACTCACAGCAACACTAGATCCCTGACCCACTGATCGAGGCCAAGGATGTAAGCCACATCTTCATGGACATTAGTCAGATTCATTTCCACTGTGCCAAAATGGGAACTCCCTCTCTTTACTGATTTTCATAACACTAGTTCTATATATTACTGAGAAAATGTTGACATCTCCAACTTAATTGTAGATTTCTTTTTCTTTCTTTCTTTTTTGTCTTTTTGCCTTATCTAGGGCTGCACCCGCGGCATGTGGAGGTTCCCAGGCTAGGGGTCTAACAGGAGCTGTAGCTGCCGGCCTATGCCACAGCCACAGCAATGCAGGATCCGAGCCGTGTCTGCAACCTATACCATAGCTCATGGCAACGCCAGATCCTTAACCCACTGAGCAAGGCCAGGGATCGAACCAGCAACCTCATGGCTCCTGGGCGGATTCGTTAATCCTTTCAGCTATGTCTGATTTTGCTTATATATTTTAAAGTTCTGTTGTTGAGTGCTGTACAAGTTGACATACCAGATCTGAGGCTTCTATCATTCAAAAACCCTAACTGAAAACTTGACCCTTGCCCGGGACCTGGTAATTTGCATTTATGGAGGATCTCCACAATTCTTTAACTAATAAAGATGGTTTACTATACCCAAACTCTTTGTACACACTATTTTATGCTAAATAGCTGTATTCCTTCTTGGAGTCTGGATCTTGGTACCTTGTGTTAGGCAGAAAGTACCTTCTTAACCAGCTCACAATAAAAGCCACGGGCGCTGGGTCTGTGATGAGCTTCCTTGTGTCAACTAGGAAAAAAATGCATAATGTGAGAGTTGTGAGTTAGGTTTTATTCAAGGTCTTACTGAGGACTAGAACTCAGAAGACAACCTCTCAGATAATTCTAAGGAACTGCTCCATAGAGGTAAGGTGGGAACCAGGATACATACGATTTTTTTTTTTTTTTTTTTGCTGGGAAATACATATAGTAAAGCATAAAAATATTACTACTAGTCACAAAGTACAGCTATCTCGAGTTAATAGTTTTAATGTTTTTTTTATGTATGAGAAGATGCAAAAATCTGGGATCATTGAAATTCTTCCTTAGATGTGCTTCCTATTTTTCTCCATCCTGAATTTCCCTCAGGGTGCACTGTTGGTGGGCAACTGCAGTGGCTAATGACTTGATTCTTGCAGAACTAGAAGGGCAGGCAACATTTTTTGGTTTACACTTAGTAGACAACACTTCACAATGCATTGCCATAATTAATTGTGTGACTTCCCTGGGTGGCTTGGGCTGATTTCACCCATACTTTGCTTCGTGCACTTTCCATTTGCTGATTTTTATTTTTCACTATAATAAATCTTAGCCACAAATACATGCTGAATCCTGAGTCCTCCTAATGAATCATCAAAATTGAGGGGTCATGGCCTCAGGGATCCCTGACACAGTAGTGGCAATGGTTGCAGTGTGACAGTGGTATCAATGGTGCGATTTGCTAGAATGACCTTGACCCACTAAAATATGGCAGAGGCCTTGTTTGAGTAATGGAAGGATGAAGAGGTAGTATTAATGAAACTTTTATGTCTAGGTGACTATGGTTTTACCCATGATATAAAACAGCAGGTGATGGCATTCCCCGGTGGCTCAGCAGGTTAAGGGTCTGACATTGCCACTGCTGTGACTCTGGTTACTTCTGTGGCACAGGTTCAGTCCCTGGCTCAGGAAATTCTGCATGCCATGGGTGCAGGAAAAAAGAAACACAAATAAATAGTAGCTGAGCTGTTATCTGTTATGCAAAGTAAAATTATATATAGAATTTTTAAATAATAGACCCAACTCCAGAAGAGCTGGCTCACTGGGGCCTTTAACTACTATTGCCATGCTTGATGATGGGGGTTGGGGCTTGGTGGAGACAGGGAAAAAGATAACCAGGTCAATACTTTGATTTTTGTTCTCACCTCCAATTAGGAGGAGAAATAAATGGTCTACATATTTTCAAAGGTGAGCTTTGGGTGGGCGGAAATTGTTAAAAGTTTTAGTTGCTCTCCCCTCTAAATGGGAGGGAAAACTAAATCAATTCCCCAAGCTGGATCACAGCTTCCAAATCAGCGGAAAAAACAAGAGGGAAAACCTGCAGCTTGGCTGCTGCACTGCTGCTACACCCCAGCGTTCCAGGCAGGCTCACCCTTGGCCACTGCAATGTTAACACTACAAATGCTAAATCTACTGCTAGAGATTTGAATAAAATCACAATTAGAGCCCCCAAAATGGAATTTTTAAAACAGATTTCTGTCTTCACATCTGGATGTGTGATAAAATTCATTTAAAAAATTAAATGCTTGTAGTTTCATAATTTCCCACCAGAAAAAAAAAACTAAAAAAAGTTAATGAGTTACAATTTCCTTACTTTTTGCCTCTGATGAGTGAATTGAAATTCAAACTCTTTGAACAAGAAAACAAGTTATCATAACTGATTTTTTGTTATTGTTCTTATTGTGGCCTCCAGGGGGGAAAAAAAGAGAAGGAAATGTCCGGATGAAGATGCACTTTAGGTATTTTTTTTAAATAGTTTTTAATTGTTAAAACCTGTAAAATCAGGTGTCTGACCCTTAAAGGCTGGTGCTTTTTCAGCCCGATGTGCATATTTTTCAGTGGGTCAATTTAGACTCTAAGCCTGAGGAGCTATCTAGAGCTTAAGATAGCCTTGCTCGTCACTTGAACTTGGAACAAGGCTGTCTAGACTTGCAACTTCTCGCCTTTGCTGCTGGCAAAGAAAAGCCTCTGGCTTCTTTGGAACCCTACATTCAGAGATCCTAATTGTCTGACCTGACTCTAAGCTGAAACCTGACACTGCCTGCTGTGTGCTGTTTCAGCCTCAGTGGGGGCTGCACTGAACTCAACACAGGAACGGGCTCAGTGAACAGAACTGTGTGACTGTCACAGTTTTAAGACATCCCTCTGTGAGCCCATAAACTGGGAAAGCATCACGAATACTGCCTGGACTGCCTTGATCACTTGCAGATGTCCAAGGAAAAGGGCTTGGTTTTCTGATGGGACTGTCGATAATTGAGCTGCTGATGGGCCCTATATTTCTGATGCAGAAGCAAGTTGCATCTCTAATTTGGAATTCCTGCCAGAATCTGCAGGTTGGGAGAGGATACATCACAGCGAATGCGATGTCTCCATCCACTCCTGACAAAGCCTATTCTTGATCTAGGATATTTCCTAGTCGGCTTGGGGCAGAATTTCTAGATTAATTGGAATTTGCAAAAATGGACTGAGCCTGCTTCCCTTGCCTATCTCCTGCTTCACACACTTTAGGAAGGCAGCTGGATCACTCAACGCACCTGCTTCCAGCAAGGGATTAATATTTTTTTCCAGCCAGTTCACTGGATAAATTAAATAAAGACAAAAGGAACAGGAGGTTCTGTAAACTCATTTTTTAACTTTTATTTAAAATTCAGGATTTGGGGGTGTTCCTCTCGTGGCTCAGCAGTTAACGATCCCGACTAGGATCCATGAGGATGCGGGTTCGATCCCTGGCCTCGCTCAGTGTGTTAAGGATCTGGCATTGCCATGAGCTGTGATGTAGGTGGGCAGCTGTAGCTCCAATTCGACCCCTAGCCTGGGAACTTCCGTATGCCTCAGGTATGGCCCTAAACAAGCTAAATAAATAAATAATAATAAATAAAATAATTTTCACGATTCTGTACTGTCCAAACTCTAAACAGGATCTGTCTTTGTAGTTAAGTCATACCAATTTTCTTCTATGAAAATACTTTTGTCTTTCTTGAATACCACCTTTCCAGACAAAAGGCTTGGAAGGCAGTAGGGGATAATTAAAGAAATATGAGGTTTTGATTTTAGAATTGTTCACACTGATTTTCTAACAATGGACAACCTGGCACCTGGAAAGAAGTGGAGAGAGGGAGCAAGCACATTAATGATCGTGCTTTTGTCCAGATTGTTCCTGGAAACTTTCTGTTTTCTCAGGAAAGACTCGCTACACAGCCTTTCCAAGCTGCTGTGAGCACTTTGAATGCAAACTGTCTGCTGAAGCTCCTGTCACACCTGACAGAACTCAGGCTATGGGCCAGCAGAGGTGGCCCCAGTTCCTGGACTTTGCAGGCTAAGCACCTCCAGGTGTCATCCCACCCTTGAAAAGAGGATGAGCTGGGGTCATGGACAGACAAAACTGTTTGGAAAGAGCTGCCTCTGAAACCAAGGCCTCAGATGAATTATTCAAACTGGACAGGGAGTCCTCAAGGGGCAGGCCCCTCAATGGGAGGCCACATTGGGGCCCCAGGGAGCTGTTGTTCTGCCTGCCTCATGTGTGCCCTGCTTGGGACACCCTAACAGTTGTGAACTCTTTGTTTCTAGGGATTCTAGGTAATGCCTCTGGACTTAAACTTCCTGTGTGGTGAGCCCTGAATATCCCAACATGGTCTCAGCCTGGAAGACTTTCAGGTCTGCTTCCATTTAGTGACTGCATATCCTGTGCCTGAATTGGTACCCCAGGCCAGTTTTTTTTTTTTTTTTTTTGAGATAAAGTAGAAATTTAGAAGTAGGAAGTCAGCTGGTTTTCCAAGAGTTCTTCATGGTTAATGGAATTTGTTTTTACAGGCCAAATCCAGGATCCCTAAAGGGCACAGCTGACATCATTACTGTAAGCTGATCTCACTGTGCTGCATGGGGTCCTACTGTAATGACACCTTGGCAACAAGCTAAGAGGATAGACTGCATACAAGACAACATTGCCCTTCTAAAACTACTATCCTTAGAAAAGAATACTTGCCTGTGGCTGATATCTACAAACTTGGGTTTGGAGAGGACCCTCTTGTCAGTCCTAACTGCTAAGAATGGTTTACGGTTCCTAACCTGTTTGTACAAACTATATGGTTTATGTTAAACACCCTCTTTCCTCTATGAGTCTGAAATTTTGGTAGGTACTAGGCAGAGGGTGCCTACATGACCAGCCCCTAATAACTACCTTAGTTGAGCTTTCTTGGTAGAAAACACTTAACACTTACTGTCACAATTCATTGCTAGAAGAATGAATTCTGTGAATTCACTGGAAAGAGGATTCCTAGAAGCCTGTGCTAATTTCCTGTGGTCTTTTCCATATGTACCTTTTCCCCTTTCTGATTTTTTTTTCTTTCACTGTAATAAATTTCAGCAATGAGTACAACCATGTGCTGAGTTTTGTGAGTCCTCCTAGCAAACTGTCAAACCTGGGGCAGGCTTAGGGACCTTTGATACAGGCGCATACACATTAAGGATTATTATATATTCTTTATGAATTAATATTTTTATCAGTTTGTAATGTCACTCTTTATCCCTGGAAATTTTCTTTGCTCTGTAGTCTATTTTGTCAGAAATTAATACACTTGCTTAGGGTTTCTGTTTCTAGTGTTAATATATTTTTCCATTCTTGTAATTTAATCTACCTATATCATAATATTTAAGGTGAATATCTTATACATACCATGTAGTAGGTCATGTTTTCTTCTTTATTTGTAAATCCATTTAGTGAAATGCTTGATACTTAATTGGTATGTTTGTACCGATTACATTTAATGTAATTACCTGATATGATTATATTTAGGTGCATCATTTTATCATTTACTCTTTCTTCCCTCTGTTTTACTTGCCATCTGCCCATTTTCTTCCCTTTTGGTGGTTACTTAAACTAATTTTAATATTTCTTTTTAATTTAGCTATTGTTTTTATGACTGTATCTCTTTTTAACCATTTTAGTGACTTTACCTAGGAATTAATATATACATACTTAACTCTTAACCAATTACTTAGAATCAACATTTTGCCATTTCGTGTAGAATGTATAAACCCAACCATCATAGAGGTCCCTTTTTCTTGCCCTTTTTATAGTATAGTGACTTAATTATTTCATCAACATGTGCTAAAATCCCATCAGAAATGCTTTAATTTCTGCCTTAAACCTTCAATTTTGGGATTTCCCATTGTTGTTCAGCGATAATGAACCCGACTAGTAACCATGACGATGTGGGTTCGATCCCCAGCCTCCCTCAACGGGTGAAGGATCTAGAGTTGCTGAGAGCTGCGATGTAGGTCACAGACTGGGCTTAGATCTGGCGTTGCTATGGCTGTGGTGTAGTCCGGCAGCTACAGCTCAGATTCAGCCCATAGCCTAGGAACTTCCATATGCCGTGGTGCAGTGCCCCCTCAAATAAGCCCTTCAATTTTGTTTTAGATATTCAAAAGAATAGTCTATTATATTTAAATATTACCATTTCTGTTTCTCTTCCTTCATTCCTAATGTGGTAAATTTCTTTCTGCTATCATTTCCTTTCTGAATGAAGAATTTATATTGCAATTATTTTGGGTCTGCTGGCAATGCATTCTCTTTTTTTGCCCTTCATCTGTAAATGTCTTTTTGCACCTTCATTCCTGAAGAATATTTTTGCTGGATGTAGAATTCTGGGTTGACAATTATTTTTTTTTTTCCCAGCACATTAAAAGTGTTGAGACACTCCTTCTGGCCTCCATGGCTTCTGATGGGAAATCTAGTCAGCTGAATCATTGTTCCCATATAGATAATGTATCATTTTCCTCAGACTGCTTTTGGAATTTTTCTCTGTCTTAACTTTTTGGCAATTCAATCTTTATATGTCCGGGCATGAGTTTTGTTGGGTCTATTCTGTCTGGGGTTTGTTGAGCTTCTTGAATCTATAGGTTTATACCTTTTGCTGAATTTGGGAAGTTTCCAGCCATTGTTACTTCAAAAATTGGGTTTATTTTACTACCGCACTTGTTCTCTCTTTCTGGAATCCTGATGACACAATAGTTAAATGTTTTGGTATTTTCCCATAGGTCCTTGACATTCTGTTCATTTCTCTTGCAATCTCATTCCCTCTCTGTTTTTCAGATGGGATAATTTCTTTTGCTCTGTCTTCAAGTTTACTGACTCTTTTATTGCTTTCATTCTACTATTGAATCCACTCATTTTGAGTTTTATTTTGGTGGTCACAGTTTTCACTTATAAAAATTTCCATTTTGTTCTTCTTTAAATTTTCCAGTATTTGTGAGTGCTGAGACTTCCTATTTTTATATTTGTTTTATATGTTTCAGAATTTTCTTGTTGGAGTATCTTTATAATATCAGCTTTAAGGACTTTGTCAGATAATCCCAACATCTCTGTCTTCTTGGCATAGTTGTCTTTTCACATGAGGATTAAGATTTTTCTGCTCCTTTAGATTCCGAGTAATTTTAATTGCATCAGGAAGGTTTGACTGTTTGGTTATAAGACACTTGTGTAAATCCTATGGAGAATGTTGATATTTCTGTATAACAGTAAATTAATTTACCTGCTTCGGTTCAAGTAGCAAGATCCAACTTGCCCTCTCCATACCATGTTCTACTGATAGCTGTTTTCCAAGTATTGCTCTGGTGTGCCATCTAGTGGCCAATCTGGCACTGGTTGGTGATCTAACTGTTTTAGCTGATCTTTTTAAAATAACGAAATGTTATTTTGAATTTGAAATATTTGTATATAATATATATACATATACATATGGGTAAGACAATATATGTATATAATATATGCATATATATATAGACATACACAGACATAATATGTACATATATATTCCTTACCTTTGTCTGTCCACTGAAAAGATCTAGAAGCAAAGACACCTCAGTGCTCAGTAGTAATGACCAGACCTGCTTCTGAAATCATCGTTATTAAAGGAGCCAGAGCTCCTTAGTAAAACGGCTCCTTCTTGGTTGGCAAGAAAAATACAAGGTAAGTCTGGAACACCATTTTATTCAGAGAAAAAGAAAGTATTCAAAGACTAATGGGGTCAAGTAAAAAGGATCCTAATTCTAACTAAAATTTTAGCGACATTAGTTATCTAAAGCCTACCCATCTACTAATTTCAAAACTGTTCTATTTATACATAGTCCAACTCAGGAAATGAGGTTAAGGCACAGATCTGAGGCATTTCTCTTCCACCCACACAGGCTAGCATCTATCAGGTTCCTGATTACAGTACTGGGATTGATCATCCAAACTTTTAGAGTTGGCTTCAATTCCACATGTGTTTGTTTGCCTCCTATCACATGTCAGATCCTCTGCTTTAACCTGAAGACAGAGTGTGTTTCCATTGTATCAGGAAAGGTCTGGTGGCTCTGGTGAGGAAGACAGATATGGAACCAAAACTTCAATGCAGTAACAGCAATGGGCATAGCTGAGTTTGTTCAGAAGCCCATAAAGAATAACACTAGGAACATCTTCCACTAATTTTTTCCCATTGATTAACACTATATCCTAGAGAAAATCTCTTTGGTCAGTAATGTTGGATTCCCCTCATTCTGTTTGCTGCCATGATGCACAGTTACAAATGTAAACTGACACTGGCATGTTGTATCAGATTCAAATTAAAGAACAGTATTGTCTTCTGTGATGTGTTTGCCAAAATATTGAAGGATTCTTTGTAAGTTTTGAAACCAAACAATATACAAACTTTCCTCAATTTACAGGAAGGCTAAATTAATGGAAAATCCACTATGATAAAACAAAAAAATAAACAAAAAATGTTTGCATCTTTGCAACTCTCAGCATCCAAATGCTAGTAGCTGCCTCCTGTCATTTCAACAAGTAAAACTACCCTCTGAAATTTCCTCAGTTCCCCAGTGTGAACAATAATGTAGTGGTTATTAACCACAAGAATAGGATTTTATTAAGGTAGCCCAGACCTCTCACTCACATTAAGAAGATAGGAATAATATGGTCCATTTATCCTATAACTAGAAGTTTGTACCTTTGACTACCTTCATTCTGTTCCCCCAAGTCCCTCCCTACCACCTCTGGCAACCAAAAATCTGATTTGTTTCTATGAGCTGGTTTTTTTTTTAACGTTCCATGTATAAGATCATACAGTATTTATCTTTGTCTGATTTGTTTTACTTAGCATAATGTCATTAAGTTGCATCCATGTTGTCACAAATGGCAATTTTTAATTTTCATGGCTGAATAGTATTCCATTTCACACACATACATCGTATTTTCTTTATCCTTCTTTATCTGTTCATCCATTAATGGACACTTACGTTGTTTCCATATCTTGGCTATTGTGAATAATGCAGTAATTGCACGAGGGGGTGCAGATAGCTCTTTGATATCCTGTTTTCATTTCATTTAGATACAAACCCAGAAGTGGGATTGTGGAAGTTTTATTTTGAAATTTTTGAGGAAATGCCATACTATTTTTCATAGTGGCTGTACCAATTTACATTCCCAGCTACAGTGCCAGAATTTGGTCTCTTGTCTTTTTGATGATAGCCATCCTAACAGTTGTGAAGTAATATCTCACTGTGGTTTTGATTTGCGTTGCCTTCATCATTAGTGGTACTGAGCATCTTTTCATGTACCTACCAGGCATTTGAATATTTTCTTTGGAAAAATATCTATTTAGATCCTTTGCCCAGTTTTTAACTGGATTATTTGTATATTTGTATAAGTTCCTTATATATATTTACTTATCAACCCCTTATCAGATGTATGGTTTGCAAATATTTTTTCCCATTCCATAGGCTGCCTTTTCATTTTGTGATTTCTTTTACTGTGCAGAAGCTTTTTAGTTTGATATAGTCCCATTTGTTGACTTTTGCTTTTAAGTCCAAAGTTTGCTGTTTGTCCAAAATACTACTGTCAAGGCCTATGTCAAGAAGATAGTTCCCAGGAGTTCCCATGTGGCTCAGGGGGTTAAGTATCCAGCATTGTCAGCAGTGGTTTGTGTTGCTGCTGTGGTGTGGGTTTTATCCCTGGCCCCAGAACTTCTGCATTTTGCACATATGTCCCCCCCCCAAAAAAAAAGAAAAAGCTAGTTCACTATGTTTTCTTTTAGGAGATTTAGAGTTTCATGGTTTCAGTTCTTACATTTTGTGAGTGGTGTTAGATAGGGGTCCAATTTCATTCTTTTGCATTTGAATATACAATTTTCTCAACAGCATTTATTGAAGACACTATCCTTTCTCCTTGGCTCCCTTGTCAAATGAGTTGACATATATGCATGGGTTGTTTTCTGGATTTTCAATTCTGTTCCATTGGTCTATGTTTTTATCTCTATGCCAGTACCATATTGTTTTGATGACCATAGCTTTGAAAACTATAGTATAGTTTGAAACCAGAAAGTGTGATGCCTCCAGTTTGTTCTTCTTTCTCAGGACTGCTTTGGCTAGTCAGGGACTTTTGTGGTTTTACATGAATTTTCAAATGCTTTTTTTTCTATTTCTATACAAACACGCCATTGGAATTTTGATAGGCACTTCATTGAATCTATAGGTGGCTTTGGGTAGTATGGACATTTTAACTATAAGGACAGAATTATCTTGAAATCAATACCAGAAAAAAGACATTGCAAGAAAATGGAAGGACAGACTCGTATCTCTCCTGGACATAGATGTGAAAATTATTAACAAAATTTTTAAAAATATAATCCAACAAAATATAGAAAGGATAACATATCATGACCAAGTGAGATTTAGCCAAGTAATGCAAGGTGGTTGCTTCACATTTAAAAATCAATAAATATAATTCACTTTTACTGACAAATATAAAAGAAAAACCATATAATTATCTCAATAGATGTTAAAAATCAATTAAAAATTCAAAATCCATCCCTGCTTTTTTAATCTCATCAAACTTGTACTATAAGGGAATTTCTTCAACTTGAAAAAGGTCACCTATGAAAAAGCAACAATTACATAATTTTTAAAGATAAAGGCCAGAATGTTTTCACCCTAAGATCAAATATAAAGGCAAGGATGTCTACTCTCCCATCTCTCTTCAACATTTTAGTAGAGTTTCTAGCCAGTGCAATAAGGCAATAAAAAGAAATGAAAGGCACCCATATTGGAAAGGAATTAAACTGTATTTATTCACAGATGACATAGTCTTTTTTTTACTATTACTGATTTTATTTTTTTAACTTTTCTCTTTTGTTTTATTGAAGTATAGTTGATTTACAATGTTGTAATAATTTCTGCTGTGAAACAAAGTGATTCAGTTATACATATCTATTCTTTTTTTTCAGATTCTTTTCCCATATAGATTATCACAGAATATTGGGTGGGGTTCCCTGTGCTATACAGCAGCTCCAATCATTCCATGGGAATTTGAGATTGACATAGTCTTTTACATAGAAAATCATATGGAATCTACAAATCTACAGGTGAACTACAAGCTATAACATCCATATAACAACTCAATTGTATTTCTATACGCTATAAATGAACAAATGGATTGAATTTTTTAATGCCATGTACAGTAGCATCAAAGAATGTGAGCCTCACAAGGATTAGTCTGACAAAAGAAGTGGAAAAGCTGCATACTGAAAATGACAAAAATTGGTAGGTGGAATTAAAGAAGACTTAAATAAAATGCAGAGGTATACCATGTTCACAAGTCAAGACACTCAATCTTTTAAATAGATCAATTCTCCCAAAACTGAGCTATAGATTTAATGCAATCCCAATCAAAAGTCCCATAGAATTTTATAGCAATTTATACACTGATTCCAAAATTCATATGGAATGTGAGGGGCCTAGAATAGTCAAAACAACTTTGAAAAAGTAGGATAATTTTGGAGGACATTAGTCCTACCTGATTTCAAAACTATAACAATGAAGACATTGCAATATTAGCATCAAGATAGATAGATTAATGGAACATAATAGAGCAGAATAGACCCAAACATATATAGAAAACTGATTCTTAACAAAGGTACAAAGGCAATTCAATGGAGAAAGTATAGTCTTTTCAACAAATGGTAGTAGACAATTAGACATTCAATCTATACCTTGCAACATATTAAAAAAATTTACTCAAAGTGCATCATAAATCCAAGCATAGAACACAAAATTATAAAAAGAAAAGAAAATATAGGAGAAACTATTTGTGATCTGTGCTGTGGATAATGTAAAATAAGTGAAAAGTTCTGATTGTTTAAATCATTTAATTCTATCATTTTGTCTTAAACCGTGTTACTGA
This sequence comes from Catagonus wagneri, assembly GCA_004024745.2. Taxonomy (NCBI): domain Eukaryota; kingdom Metazoa; phylum Chordata; class Mammalia; order Artiodactyla; family Tayassuidae; genus Catagonus; species Catagonus wagneri. Next base: position 731,900 of record PVHT021183539.1, on the reverse strand, counting down.
ATTTTTTTTTTCCTTCTTGGACAAACTAGGTAGTGTTGTTTACCATGTACAGCTGTGGCTTCATGAAACTTACATGTATATATTTTGCTTTTTAGGGCCACACCAGTGGCATATGGAAGTTCCCAGGCTACGGGTCAAATCAGAGCTGCAGCTGCCAGACATGGCCATAGCCACAGCAATGGCAGATCCCAGCAACATCTGTGATCTATACCACAGTTAATGGCAACACTGGATCCTTAACCCACTGAATGGGGTCAGGGATCAAACCCACCTCCTCATGCATACTAGTGGGGTTTGTTAACTGCTGAGCCACAACAGGAACTCCCTAAATGAACTAAAAAATAAAAATATCAGAGTTCCCATCATGGCTCAGAGGAAACAAATCTGACTAGCATCCTTAAAGATTCGGGTTCTATCCCTGGCCTCACTCAGTGGGTTAAAGATCTGGTGTTGCCCTGAGCTGTGGCGTAGGTTACAGATGTGGCTTGGATCCCAAGTTGGCTGTGGCTATGGCATAGGGCAGCGGCTACAGCTCCAATTCGACCCCTAGCCTGGGAACCTCCATATACCATGAGTGCGGCCCTAAAAAGACAAAATAAAATAAAATAAAAAATACCAACTTCTTTATACTATTATTTCTTGTGGCACATTACCTGGCAGTTGTAATTAACAGTTAAATTCCCCCGTTGTGGCCCTAATCACTTGGTTTGACATCCCTTATTGACATACACATCCTTTATATATGGTGTTATCCACAGATTGATAAATGATGTCTACATTTGGAATAAAGGTGCAAGATAAATAAAAATACTAATAATGTTAAACAAGTAAAAGTGAAACAAGACAGAGGAAGCATTTTAAGTGTTTTCCTACCTGTTTGTAATATAATATTTTACAAGTTCTACTTTGACCTAGTTTAGAGACCATGACTACAAATTCCAATTTCTCTTCAAGAACGGTTTGCTAAGTCCAACCACTTCCTTTATCTGGCCTTGACACTCCTGGGTTACAACATTCACACAACTGTCAGATGACAAATATCTAGGGACATTTCTTTTTTCCTTGGGCCCACAGAATTATTTAAAATACCCAATCCACTGGAAGTACACAAAACCTAACTAGCCCCATTCACTTGCCATAAATGAGCTAACAGTTTCAACAACAGTTCTGGCTTGCTGTTACCCTTTTCCTGGTGCAATCCCCTCTGTGGCCCTGTGTGTAGCATCCTTTTATCCTTCAGAGCTATAAGTAATAGAGAGTTACGTCTTTCATCTATCTAGGTGTCATTGTGTTGTGTCCTGCCATCGTCAGACTAACAAATACTGAAACACTCTTGGAAAGAGAATAATAATGAAAGATGAAGTTTATAGGAAAGCAAACAAAACTTGATTTTAAAGAGTAAAATGAAGCAGACATCTTTAAAATTGATCTCTGGTTGTAGATATGCTCTCAGTAAATTTGTCTCTGGCACTATTGCAACAAATCAAAAGGTGGAATTAAAAACAAATCTGCCTCAGCCAAGGGTCAGGAGCCAGGCTGACATTTGGCGATTATTCTAGACATTCTCTGGATAACAATCACACTCTCCATACCAGATTGACATCCTCTGCCCTTATAAAATGACATGATTTCTGTTACTGCTCCTACCACCATCAGGATGAAGAAGACAGTTCTCACTGTCGGATGGGCTGTAGGGAAAGCCGTGGCACATGGCGCTCTGTCCCTTTCCACCATCTTGCCCTGTGCATACATCGAACCTTCACACTCCTCTGTGGAGACGCTGGGGTTGGGCTCCATGGTGTGCATTCCTGTGCTCTATGTTAGAGTACATAATGGATATATTTTATAAAATAGGGGAAAGGCACATTATTGTTGTTTTGAGGCTTTTGACAGCTGGGACGAACTGTGTCTCGAGCTGTGGTTGAGTCCATCAACGAGGCAGCGACACTTATCATCACGTCCCCTGAGCTGTTCATGCAGAGTTTTAATTCTAACTTATACCAATTTGTTGGGATGACTTGTACAGAGGCACCTCACCATGCTGTCACCTTGTAGCTGCAAGAGAGAGGTGCCTGCTGGGGTTGACCTGACTGAAGGAAGCCTATGGACCTGTAAAAATAATTGAGATGTTTTAGTGTTTCTATAAAAAAAATCTTGCCAATTTATTCTGCCACTTCAACTGGGCCTCCAGTAAAAAGGTTGCAGAAGCTGGCAAGGCTGCCACAGCATGGATTTTTTTTCCTCTCTCACTCTGTGGAGGCTAATGAGTCCTAGAAGCCAAGGGCATTTGGAACCAGCAGCTTTCCAAGCTTTGGCTTCCCAATAGCTCTAACCCACCACACCCTTCTTTCAGGCAGTATCATATTCTTCAGTCCTTCTTTTTCCAGATTGACTGGGTTTCAGGTTCAGCAATGGCATCCACGCCATGGCTTTGTCATTCCCACCTTCTTAGAAGACCCTAATTGTGTTCTAAGCTTGACAGTCCTCACTATCCTCTGAATTCTTCTTTAATGGAAAGCCAATTTTGGAGTGGAGGAATGAGGCACTCCTTTCTGGGCAAGGAATTTTTCCTTCTTTGACCTTCAGTTAAGAAGAGGATGAGGAAGCTAAGGCACTTAGTTTAATTTATGGAGGACAAATTTATAGGTTTCATGATCTTGCCTTCCCTCACCTGAGGGCCCCTGGTCCAAGTGGACTCAGCAGACTCTTCCTATGTGCCTCAGTGGGAAGAGCCTATACAGCTCTAGATCACCAAGGGAAGTACCTTGATAGAAGACTCCAAGGTACCACTATTGGTCTTTAGCTTCCCCCAGCATACAACTAAGCACTTATCTGCAAAGTGTCACCATTGACAATAAAAATTCCATTCTTCTGATCATTTGACTTGGAAGGTAACATAGTCCAATTTCTTCCCAGAGTTTCTATAGGTCAGATTTTTTTTTTGAGATAATCCTAAGGAACTATGCATGCTGTGCTAGTATATTCAACAACAAAACTGAACATATATAAAAGGGGTGAAGCAATGAGTTTTGGTTTGGTATAAACACTGGGCAGCCAAGAGAAGCCATAGCAGCAAGCACATCGCATATCATACATGAATGGGATGGAGGTGAGGGTGAAAGAGAAAATAGTCCAAAGAGCCAAAGAGGAGCAGCACAGGTTAGCAGGAACATAGGTTGAACAATGGAGCCTACAAACTGAAATTAATGCCCCCACAGAGTTAAAATAAAATAATAAAACAAAAATAACTATAGATTTTAAATATAGTCCATACAAGAGGGTGAGACTCCTTAGCTGCTAAAATGCCATCACTGGGACCTCGGTAAATTATTACAATATTCTATAAAGCCAACTGCTTCTGGATAATAAAGTATATGGTAAGATGAGATCACTAATTCCATGTGGGTTATAAAACAATTTTCTTGTTCAGAACTAATATTGAGCAAGAAACTACTACATTGTATAAAGCATTCAGTGAGATCACAGATGTTGGTGTATTGAGGAGTGTGATGGGTAATTAAAAGAAAACCAAGGGCAGAATAAAAATTTGCACCAGGCAGTATACATCCTAATCCGTATGATAATGTAAGGAGTCCAATACAATCAACTGACTGACTTACTACATTTAGTCTAGAACCTCTTTGAACACACACATATTGATGAAATTGCCCTGATCCAAAATTATATCTTTCCCTCCTTGGTGCATGGTCCCCAGAATCCTTTCCCAAGTATATCACCCAGACAATGAGATACAAATTAGCAATTACCTCTAGTTCTTTTTTTACATGATTCTCTACTGTAATAAATGACATTATAACCACACTTCCCCTGAGTGGGATCCATTGTATTTATAGATTTGAGATAATAGGGACATGTCTTCGAGACATGAAGAGACTTCAGATTCCCTTGCATGGTGATGCATCAGCACCATCTACCAAGGTAGGAACAGCCTCATCAGACAAGGGAAGAGGACCTGTTCAGGCCACCAAGGAGGTTCATTTGGGTTTGGAGTTGGAGGGACTTCAAACCTTCTAAAGCTTCCCATAATATATGTTTGACAATTTAAATGAGGTATTGACTCACAAACTTGGTCTAAATAAGAACTTCAACAGAGTCATAGGTTATTTGAGTTTTGTTTTTATCTCCAAACAAGTAGATGTGAAAATAATGTTCCTCTTCTGGTTGAAGGAGAAAATTCACAAATGTGTGCACTTTGCAGGAGAGAGATATTGATTTAAATGGTACTAAAAGGGGAATAAATTATTATGGAGGACAACCAATCAGAATTACCAAACTTTTTTTGGTGGGAATAAAAGGTAAGTAAGTTTTTCATGCTCTGCCAACCATCTCTGAAGTACAGGTGTCTTTCAGAATCCTTTGTTTAAAATAGCCAGTATAAGAACAGGTTATAAATCAGAATAAATTCTGTTTTTCTGCAGCTGTTTTCTACTTCTTACCATAATGAGATTTCTCTCACTAAGAGGAAGTTTTCAAAGCCAAGTACTGAAATTCAATTAGTTATCAACTTAAAAAAAAAAAAAACAAGCACTAAGAGGAAGTTTCCAAAGCCAAGTACTGAAATTCAATTAGTTATCAATTTAAGAAAAAAAAATAAGCATGAGAAGGTTTAAATTTATGTGACAGAAAGAAAAACGGTAGATAAGAGTTCTCTGGTGGTTCAGCAGATTAAGGATCCAGTGCTGTCACTGCTGTGGCTCTGGTTACTGCTGTGGCATAGGTTCCATCCCTGGCCTGGGAACTTCCACATGCCTGTGGCCAAAAGAAGGGGAGAAGAGAAAGAGAGAAAGAGAGAAAGAGAGGAAGAAAGAAAGAAAGGAAGAAAGAAAGAAAGAAAGAAAGAAGAAAGAGAAAAAGAAAAAAAGACAGTAGCATAGGATTATTAGCAAATGTAATATTTGCAATGAAAGATGATGTATCCACAGCCATATTTTCATTCATTTTTAACATCCACATAATAAATCCAGTGAGACTGTAAATTCAACTCACATTGTAAGCTGGAAACACACAGTGCCAAACTTGCAACTTGTTCAGCTACCTCAGCACTGTGGCTGTAGGACATAGAGAAATGTTGAAGACAATCATGGAGGTTTCAAGGTGGATCTTGAGCTGATCGTTTAGGTACTTAAAATGATTCTCTTTCATTTAGCTGTCCATTACTCAATCCTTGAAATTTTCAGGCCCTCACTACTCTTCAGCTGCTTTCAAAGAGAACTTCATTGTAGGGACTACTGGTTTTTCCTTCATAATTAGCTAAACATTTTTGATTACAGTCCTTTTATGAGAAGAGAATCATTTGATATAAAAGTCCCTATTAACCACATCCTTAGGTGCATTACTTACCTCATCCCTTTTCTCCCCAGAGGTAATGACTGTCATGAGTTTGGTATATTACATGATTATTTAATAAACTATTTCACGAACATCTGTAAATGTCAGTTACCTACCTTTCAATGATTGCACCAAAGTTCAGGTCCTTAGTCACAACCGAGATTAACTTTGAAGAAAGCAAATTTATTAGAAGAAAAGTTGAGTAGCTCACAAACCCCACAGAAAATTTAGATAACCAGAGTCAGAAAATGGGTAGGAACAAAGGAAAGTCAACCAGTCAGAACCCCAGCTGGGGTCATACCCCAGGGACAATCTTAGGTGAATTCTGCTGGTGCCTCCACTGAGCACACAACACCACAGAAGGCACTGTCACTGGTTGCTAATGAAGTACACGATAAGAACAGTAAGGGAAGAACAATAATACATGGGCAGGAAATAAAAGAGAATGGATCAAGGCAGCGTCAGGCAAGTGCAGAAGTGTACACATGAACACAACCCATAGCTGTAAGAAAGAGAAAATAGGAAATGACATTGACAGAAATAATGAACAAGGAAGTCCCACTGCTAATCAGACAACCTAAAGATTCCAAAAGTGCTTTTGCTAAGGGTCAAATGCCCACAGTAAAGCTGATCTAACTTAAACTACACTGAGAACTATTTCAAACATTATGTAGAATGCTACTGACAAGAGTGAACTTATTCCGAGCAGGTCTTAATTCATCATCTTCATGGATGTTTGAAGAGATGGCCTCTAGGCATTTATCTGATATCCTGTAAAGTAGTGGTTTTCAAACTTCCACTACAGTGCATGAAAAATATGTTTTGTATATGTCTTTAGTCACATAAGTATATGTGTATGGTTTATGTGTATATTCTATATGCAGGATCCTGTGACATTTCCTAGTTCACATCATTTATTTTAAATGTTTTTTGTGGCCCAAGACCTTAACCTCATGACTCAGTATGGATTACAAACCACAGTTTGGAAAACATTAGTTTTTTCACAGAAAATCCCATATGGTTAATAAATACTGCTATAGAAGTACTGGCAAATATATGAGAGAACACCCATATTTGTCCTCATCCTTGGGAATTCAGGGCTTTTAGACACAAAGGACATCTTTAATATAAGCCACAAGGGCTACTGAAAAATGTGCAGCTGCTCAGTAAATATAAATTTCATATGCAAGTTTTCATATTAAGTTGTAGTAAGTGTCTGTTTTGCACATTGCAATATCACTTGACACAGGCAAGAATTCACAGGCAAAACAATCAGCAGATGTGTATGGTCTCTTGTATTGATGGCATCTTGTGAAGAGCGGTGCTTGAGCTTGGGTGTCATACATCATTGGGTTTTAGCTAAGAGACCGCATCTCCTACTGTGCTCACATTTATTTCTTCCATTTTATGAAGCAAGTGTGGGGTTTACTTTCCATATGGTGGGGAATGAATGATTTGACCTCAAACATCAGGGACGTTGAGTTTGATGGTCAGCACTTTAGGGGCCTCTGGAAAATGCCACTGCCCAGAATCTATGAACTTTGCCCTTTAGTACTGAGAAAATTTGAGCTTGTTCATAAATTCTCCTGGTTGGATGATAGGAAGCCTCCGATCATGTGGGGAGTTGCAACTCTTCTGCAGGAGGAGGGACTGCTGACAGTCCCAGTTATATCTCCTTCCTTAGCAGCTCAGAGATAGTTCCCAGGTCACATAACAGGCAGATTTTATATTTCTACAATGTCTTTCATACTTCTGCTGCTTCCAATATGTTACCAGAGCTACTTCACAGCTTGTTTCCATCCAAATCCAAGTATGGGCAATATGAACTCACCAAGCTCAATAGGGGGTAAATTCCGCTGAAGCAATAGAAAGAAACTAAATATTGGCCTTAGGTTGAAGCCAGCCCCTTGAAGATGGAGGTGAGCAATTCAGAAGTCAACAAAGCCCAGGTCCTCATGACCCACATCCACCCATGTATCTGATGACATGAATTTTGCTAACTGCTAGTTAAGAGTTAAGATGAGAAGTCACTATCTCCCACACTTTGAGCACTAGGAATAGAGGTTATGAGGGAGAAAAAAAGAGGTAAACTTTGGTAATAATATTTCCTTGCTGAGAAAAAATGTATGTGAAAAACAGACTAAAAGATTGAGGATTATGATCGCGCTCATTAAAAAACAGAAAAGAAGTACCATGACTCCCTTTCAAGACGACTTTTTTTTTACACTCACAGAGAAAGTGACCTCCCTTTTCCCATTCAACATATTTCCTTAAATTAAGCCCAGCTGGATGGAATTTACGGGAGTCAGCTTAAATACATATTCAAATTTACTTATGAAAAGCTACTCATCATGAGCCTTTTACTGTCCTTCCTTTCAATATACTACCTCTCACACTCAACTGATAAGTTATGCAGAAATAGGAAATGAGAACAGAAACCTGCACAAAGGTTACTGTCTACATTAACAAGATTCCACTGGCTTCATCAACATAACTTTACTGACCCAGGAATCTCTCACTTAAGAAGATAAAAGTTCAAATAACTTTATTATTCATTCCAAGAACTACTTGAAAGACTCATCAACCCCTCAATAAAAAGTGCCAAATGATATTCTTTAACTCCAAGACTCTGAATTGTCTCTCTTAAAATTCTTGCCTTGCTGTGTCCACCAAACCTTAAGGATTATATTATTATTCTTATCCAATCCTAGTTACACCCTGCCCCCGCACTGAAAGACCTGCTATACACCAGGCTTCAAAATCTGAATAAATATTGTTACTGAATGCAAGTCCGCGTGCCCAACACATACTAAGGCCAAACAATACCAAAATGTCAGTGTATGGAGTAGAGAAAGGTTTATTCCCAGGCTATGCAAGGAGACAGGTGGCTAATGCTCAAGAAATCCCCAAACTCCTAGAAGGCTTTCAGCAAAGCCCATTTAAAGGCAAGGTGAGGCGTGAGGGACAGGCATGGTTAGTTGTTGCAAATTCCTTGGTGTCTGCTCCTTTGTTCTTACAGATGTCCATATAGGTCAGGTCATAGTCAGTCCATGATGTTCTTGTTATTCTCTGTTCAGGTCCTAGGTATTCTCCATTCAGATCAGGTCATGGCAGGCTATCCTGTATATTTCAAGCTATAGGCAACATTCTACCACAAAAGGTGCCAAGCATGACTAAGCACAGATATCAGAGCACAAGTATAAAGTAAGGTTAAAATAAAAGGAACAGATCTAATATAGATTAGTTTTTCCATATTAAAATAGCCCTCTTGCCCTACCACCACTGAGACTCTACTAAGGCTCTGTCCAGGGAGTGCTCGCCTGGCAGTGTTACTGAATAAAGTCAGTTTTGCTTACCAAGTTGTCTGGCTGATATTTGGTTAAGTACAGTATACGATGAGCATAGTCACACTGCTGTATACCATGTGACAGGGGACTAAGCCTAGCTCCTAAGACCAATATCTATGGATATTTCCGAACCATACACTGACCAAAGGACAACAGGTATATTCAGAGAAATCAGTTACCAGTCCAGAGATTTAAATGTGCAGTGCTGCAACCAAAAAAGGAAACAAAGGTGTATGTATACATTCTATAGATGTGAGCAAAGTCATTGCAGGTATGACAGAAAACCCAGAAGCAGAGAAGGAAATGGTTAATCAAAGCATATATAAAAATAGGTATTAAAATCCTATAACATTTATTTCTATCATGGCCATCCTTCTGAGACATTCTCCACTATGTGTAACCTGGAGCTATCTGTCACCAAAATTGTGGATGCATGAGAAAGACTGCACTGGAGGGAAACAAACCAAAAGGAAAACAATTTAAAAATTAAAAAAAAAAAAAAACACTTTTCCAGCCCCCTCTTTCATCCTCAGTAGACTCGGCAGTTCCAGGTCTCAGCCTCACTGGTGTGAAAACCTCAATCTGCGCAGCACACCTTCATCTCAGGGAACATGCAGGGCTTGTGCGCCCATTGTCGTGGATGCGCATTGCTGTGTGTTTTCCATTAGCAGAGCTGGGCCAGAGTCCGACGTGTTCGTCCTTTTCAGATCTTTCTCGCTATTTGAGACTCACCAGGTAGGTCCCCAGATCCCCACTGCCAGAGAGAATTAAGTGTGTGTGAGTGTGTGGCAAGTCGGCGGGTCGGGTGGTGTGTTCTGGGGCCTCTGAGGAAGAAAGCCCTTGAGGTTGTCATCCTTTTCCTCACAGATGTCGCAGCCTCCATGGCTCTCATCCTGGTGGCGGGAAAGGAAGGAGGGTGGGCGGCGGAGGGCAGGGGGTCAGGTGAAACCGGGGAGAGTCTTGGAGGCTGGGTCCTGGAGGGCCTGGAACTGCTGACAGCACAGAATCCAGAGTCCACAGTGGCGCACAGGCAGGGGGTGGAGCTGGTGGTAAAGGAAAGGCCTAGAAACCTGGAACGCCTTGGGCTTGTGGCTACATCCTGAGATATGTAGTGTCCCACACTGGGTGCCAAGAGAGAAGCGGGCGCATTTGTCTGTACGCAGACTTCCCTCAGCCATAGACACTGAGAAAACAGCCATAGGCAATGTGTAAAGGGTTGAGCCTTTTTGTGTTTTCCGACATAATTTTAAGGGGAAGAATGGGTCTAGTAAATGGCAATGTGACAAAAGCAATGGTCACTCAAGTTTTAAATTTCCAGCAGTGTTTCACTAAATGTCTTCAGATGGGGAATCCAGTTGTGAAATCAGACTTCCTAACAAATGTCTGGTCTTACTATGCACCTTAAGGCGATTTCTCTGCTAACTTGGCGATGATACAGATAGCTTTTCAAGCAGTAGTGTTTAGTGTAATTGGAAAGCATGTACACTTATACTTAACCTGAAATTTGTTTTGAAAGTATTTTCAAAATTAAAAAAAAATTAACAATCAACATTTGACCATAAAAGTAATCAAATGTAGCTATACTCTTAGATATATTTTCCAAATCACAGTATTCTACTTTCAGTGTCAAATATGAGTGAACAAGTGAACTCAACATCTGATTCTACAGATAAGACTGTTTCCACCTGGATGATCCTTTGGTTGTGAGTGCCTTACCTTTTGATGTTTTCTATTAACATAAATGCATTTTTAAGGAAATGATGGTGAATAGAATAGATACAGTGATAAAGGTCTTCCATGCTGATAAAGGTTGATAGTTGGGTATGAAGGAGCATTCATCCAAATGGATTACAGTCTGGTGTTGCCTGGATGGACATTCTGTTATGTTCCCTGGAAATGTGCCCAGGGACTTCTTTCTCATGCTTATTAACAAGAGATTGCATATATCTATCCCAACATAGATTTAAGTAGATTCCAAGGTCTTTCTGGGTAACATTTATGGGATCTAACTCTTCTCTTTGGAAAGAGTAACTTTATTAAGAAAAAGTCTACAGAATTGTGTTGGAAAAGATGTCTTTAGACTTATTTGTGATTAGATATGTGTATATATTTTGTATGTTTAAGTTATTAGACACATTAACAAAACATTTTTTTTGCACACATCCGCCCTCTGCTAGGCCCAGCAGCCCAGTGAGGAGCAACCTCAAGAAGAGGAACCACCAACTGAGAGTCAGGATATTACACCTGGGAAGGCCGGAGAAGATGAAGAGGCACCTGTGGTTCAAGATGACGAGAAGGGGAAGAATGCCTCTGGAAGCTAAGTGTATATGTGCATCATGCATTATGGCATAACCAGTAAGAGGAGGAGAGGAAACATAGAAAAAGATTGAAAAAGCAAGTATAGCATGCAACTTACTGTGGTCACTGGAATTTTCTCTTTTTGTCAAGACAATGGGGGCAGTTAAGTTGTCTTAGGACAATCTTGGGAAAGGAAAATGGTAATAACATTTGGAAAACTCTGCTTTTCTTTTTTTTTCTAGCAACATGCTCATGAGATTCTTACACACACGTTTTTTACCACACTAGCCTAAGGATCGGCTTCTGGATCAGGACCTTTTACAAAAAGGTATCAATTTAAAATATAAATAAGAGAATGATAATATTCATTCCATCAGTGTTATGATCTGAAAGCTGATCCTGAGGAACTGGCTCAGACAAAGACTGGGGTAAGGGCAGAGATGGTCCGGATGTCAAAGAGGAGATTACATCAAATCTAGAGCCCATGAAAATGCCAGAGGCAGGTATGTCATCCATTAAGAATGTAGTTTATGTGATTTCTGCTTTTCAGAATATTATATTTTTGATAATATTTAACATTACTGTTACTTTAATAACAGAATTCATGTATGCTTTGCAAGGTAGTTCAGACCAAAGATGCCTGACTGCTTGACTTATAGATTTTCAGATATAGAAACAATGGGGTCAAAGCCATATTAAGCTATAAAATAGGAAAACACTTTCTTACTCAAGTATAAGTACTTTAAGCAACAGCTGATAATTTTCAGATTCTTTTTAAATTTCTGTGTTTAACAAATACATACTGCATTTGTAATAAATATCAGCTTCTGTGAAATATGCTGAGGCACTGAAGTAGGTTCTAGTACCAGCTCTAACATAATTTGTGCGATTCTGGGAAATCTTTTAACTTTTAAACCCAACTTTACTATTATATAAATAGTGAATTCAAATGAGATATACACTATAGTTTTCAATGATAAGTTTTGCATCCTCTAGTTCTCTTTGACGTTTTCAGAATATTACATCCAAAAAAATCAGGATATACGTTCTTTTCAAGTGCACATGGAATATTCTCAAGGATTGAACACATATTGGAGCACAAAACTAACCTCAACAAATTTAAGAGTATAGAAATTATTTCAAACATCTTCTAGAACTATAGACTCTCATACTAAGTGAAGTAAGTCAGAAAGAGGAAGACAAATACCATATGATATCATTTATATCTGGCATCTAATATACGGCACAAATGAACCTATTATAGAAAAGAAAGTCCTAAACTTGGAAAATAGACTTGTCGTTGCCAAGGGAGAGGGGCAGGGAGTGGGCTGGACTGGGAGTTTGGGGTTAATAGGTGCAAACTATTGCATTTTAAGAGGATAAGCAGTACGATACGGCTGTATAGCACCGGGAACTATGTCTAATCACTTGTGATGGAACGTGATGAAGGATAATGCCAGAAAAAGTATACATATATATATGACGGTGTCAGTTTGCTGTACAGCAGAAGTTAACAGAACATTGTAAATCAACTATAGTAGAAAAAATAAAAATCATAAAGAAAATGTTGGCCATGAAAAAGATGGAGAATTGTTTTTTATTACAGAAAAAAAATACGTCTTTGAGCTCTGGTCTGTTTAGACTCAAATTTACCAATTAAAGTTGCTTGGAAGTATTTTTCTATTGATAAGGCTTTGCATCACAGACCTTTGCCAGGAGCTATGAGTCTGGGTAAAAACCATGCTGAAGACTGGTGTCAGTCCCCTCAGCTGGGCACTTTGAAAAAGAAACACTTGTCTGGGCATCATGAGGCAGAGATTTCCCATGATGAATTCCAAAAGGAGTCATCCTCCAGACTGATTCCAGAAACTTTAAGCAATTCAGGGACATAGGCACCTGAAATTCCAGAACTCACAGGACAATTATTTACAGCAGTTGTGGGTAAGAGGTCTCTTTCTCCTTCACTGAAGAACAATCTGATTAGGTGGGACTGGTAACAGCCATTTCTTACTTGTTCACTGCTATTTTCTTCACTCGACACAATGGTTCTTGAACCAAGCCTTTACTACAGGCTCATCATAGTTGAGGGTTGAAAGCTATTTCTCCAAAGTAACTCAAACTAGGTACATTTTCTTCCTGAACATGTCTTTCAACAGTGTCAGCTGTTCCAGAGCAAAGATTGCACAGCTCTGAGCACAACTTGGGTTAGTTGACATAGATGCTTTAGAAGTGAAAATTCAATCAGCTGAGTCGCTCCTGAATCACTCTGTAGTGCCTCAGTTTACTATATGACTTCTTAGTTTTAGTAGTGAAGCATAAATCAAAAATAGGAAAATTCACTCTTCCTGGTGCATAGTTTTATGAGTTCTGACAGATGCATACAATATGTAACCTCTACCACATTTAAGATATGAAATATTTCCATTACCTGAAAAAATTGCCTCCTGCATTTTTTAGTCAAACACACTCCTGAACTCTAGCACCTGGAGATCACCAATCTGTTCTCAACCTGTACAGTATTGCCTTTTGCAGAATGTCATAGAAATGAAAACATAAAGTATATAAGTTTTTGAGTCTGGCTTTTCACTTTGCATAATGAATTTGAGATTCATCCATGCTGTAGCATGTGTAAGTGGTTTTTATTTTATTGCTGAGTAGTATTTTCCTGAATGGATAGAATATAGTTTGTTTATCCATTTAAGTGTTGAAGGACATTTGAGTTGTTTTCAGTATTTTGTAATTATGAATAAAGCCATCATAACTAACCACCTACAGGTTTTATGCGAATATTAGTTTTAATTTCTCTTGAATAAATATCTAGGAATAAAATCACTGGATCATGCAGTAAGTGTATGTTTAACATCACAAGAAATTGCCAAACTGGATGTTTTATTTTGTATCCCCACTAGCATCATGAGAGTTCCAGTTGCACTGTATCCTCACAAGTAATTGATATTGTGTGAGGTTTTTTCTTCTAATTTTAGCTATTTTAACAGATGTGTGGAGGTATCTCATTGTGGTTTTGATTTGCATTTCCCTCATGATCTATGATACTGATATCTTTTCAGGTGTGTATTTGCCATTCATATGTCTTTGGTGAAGCATTTGTTTGAATCTTTGGCCCACTTTGTAATTAGTTTGCTTTTTTAATTATTACTGAGATTTGAGGGGGGGTTATAGTCTGGAAACAAGTACTTCATCACACAGGTGTTTTGCAAATATTTTCTCCCTATATGTTGCTTGTCTTTCTTTTAACCATGTTTTTCTAAGAGCAAAACTTGAAGTCCAATGTATCAATTTTTCTTCCATAGTTTATAATGTCTCAACTAAAAAATCTTTGCCTAACTGTATTGTATTAGTTTCCTAGGACTACCATTATAAATTACCACAAATTTGGTGGCTTAAAACAGAATAAATTTATATACTACCATTATAAATTACCACAAATTTGGTGGCTTAAAACAGAATAAATTTATATTCTACAATTCCGCATGCCAGAAGTCCCAAATGAAGATATCTGCAAAGTTGGTTTCTTTGGGATGCTCTAAGGGAGAATTTGTTCCATGCCTCTCTCCTAGTTTCTGTGGCAGTCCTTGATGTTGCTTTTATTATAGATGCATCACTCCAGTCTTTGCCTTCATTGTCCCATGGCATTTTTTGCTTAACTTTTATTTCTGTGTATTGACTCCTCTTCTTATGAGAACACCACTCTTTGAATTCTGTATCCACCTTAACCTGGTAGCACTTCATCTTAACTAATTAAATCTGCAAAAGACCCTATTTCCAAATAAAGTTACATTCTGAGATTCTGTGTGAACACAATGTTTGGAGACACTATATTTAATTCACTGCACTAACTAAAGGATTAAAATATTTTCTTCTGTGTTTTCTTCTAGAAGTTTTATGACCTTTGGTTTCATTTAGTTCTACGATGCACATTAGGCTAATTTTTGTATGTGGTGGTAGTTACTGGTAGTTATTAGTCATTTTTGTATGTGGTGGTAGTTACTGGTAGTTATTAGTCATTTTTGTATGTGGTGGTAGTTATTGGTCATTTTTGTTTTTATGGAATCTAATTACCTCAAAAGTATTTGTTGAAAAGATTGTCTTTCTACTTTGACTTGCCTTTGTATCTTTGTCGAAAGCCAACTGATCATATATGTATGAGTCTATTACTAGACTTTACTTGATTTCTTTGGTCACACTGATTTGATTACTCTAGTTCCATAGTAAGTGTTGAAATCAGATAGATTACTCCAACATCATTCTTCTTCAGAGTTAGGTATTCTAGTTAATTTGTTTTTTTATATAATTTTGATAATCATATTTATTGAAGCAGTCTGAAGACAGAATGGTCTCAGGCTAAGTTTTAGCAATCTGCTTTGAAGGATAACACATAAAAAGCTCCAATAGCTGCAGAAGGACGTGTGGGAAAATGATGGATTTCCAACCTCACACCCCAGATTGGAGAGTGTTGCAACATAGAGGAAGTAGCTGAGAGTTCATAGGAGAGGAGTGGTAATTACAGGAGCAAAGTCCCTGAGAAGGTAGAAAGCATGGAATCCTGAACAGAGGTGAGGGACTGGGAGCAGTCAGGAGCATGTGTGCTGAGAGGTGGCAGAGAATGCCAGGTCAGAAACAGGTAGATTAGGTTTGTAAAGCTCTGATAAGTCCCACGTGACTACTTCTACCTTCTCCATGAATTTTTTTTTTGTCTTTTTTCCCTTTTGTGTAGAGCCGCACCCGAGGCATATGGAGATTTCCAGGCTAGGGGTCTAACAGGAGCTACAGTCACCGGCCTGTGCCACAGCCACAGCAACGCGGGATCCGAGCCACGTCTGCAACCTACACCACAGCTCACGGCAACACCGGATCCTTAACCCATTGAGCAAGGCCAGGGATCGAACCCGCAACCTCATGGCTCTTAATTGGATTCATTAACCACTGAGCCACGAAGGGAACTCCTCTCCATGAATTATTGAAGAGCGGGGTTTATTAGAATGGAGGAAGTTTGCTAGCGATTGTGGAGGAGTAATATAGTAGTATAGTTAGTGTGAAAAAAGAAGCAATTCTTTCATAGTCGTGAATTTAAGATGAAATAATTCCATGTGGTTTTAATGTTTTCTCATCATTTCTTTATTACTCAGATAGGCATTGCTATATGGTCATTATATTATTATTTGTACTAGAACTAATAGCATATAAAGTAGATATAACACTTGAATCCTCAAAAGCACTAAATGTATGTGTATTTGTTTAATTAGGCTTCCATAACAAAGTACCAGAGACTGAATGGCTTAAACAACAGAAATATATGTCTTGTCACAATTCTGGAGGTTAGAAGTCTGAGATCAAGATGTCAGTAAAGTTGCTTTCTTCTTGCTCCTTAGCTTGCAGATGGCAGACTTCTCCTTGTGTCCTCACATGGTCTTCCCTCTATACATGTCTGTGTTCTACTTCCCTCTTTTTATAAGGACACCAGTCCCATTGAGTTAAGGCCTGCACTAAGGATTTCAATTTAACTAAATGAACTATTTTTTTGAAAGCAAAAGATAACCTTAATACATGTTTTTGTGTTACAATAAAGTTAAAAATAATTTTTTTAAGGTCCTCCATGGATGGTCTAACTTCATTTTTACTCTCAAGCCTTTAGGTCACATCACCTTCACTTTTCTTCTCTCAAACTCTTCTTCCACCCTTTTAAATATCTTCAAACCTCAGGTATCTCCCTTTTGCTTGGGTTTGCTTCTCACTTTTTCTATATTATGCTTTTCTCTATTACCCGATTAATTCCTACATGTTCATTATGCATGTCTCTCAAATGTTATTTCTTTGGAGATATTTTCCTGGATTCGTTATTCTTGGTTGGATATCATTGTAAACTCTTCTAAAAATGCATTATTTTCACTTCAAAACACTTGACTTGTGTGATCATTTGAATTCTTTTTGTGTAATAATTGGTGAAATAATTTTAAAGTGTTTCTTTCCACGTAGAGTCCAAATTCCATAAGAATAAAGTCTCTTTCTCTACTCAGACCACTTCAAATCCATTGCTGAGCATGGTGTGTAGTTAATAATGAAAAAAAAAACACTTTGTAACCAAGTATTACTGAAAAAGTAAAAACAAATAAACAAACACCTCCCAGCTACTTGTGTGGCTGTATATTACATGTACAAGAAGCCTCTCTGTGATTTATTTTTTTTCCTCCTTTAAATTTATTTTATTTTTTTTTTTTGCATTATAGCTGGTTTACAGATTTCTGTCAGATTTTCCAACCGCACCATGTGGTGACCCGATTACATGTACATATATGGATTTGTCACATGTAATTAGATATAGTTCCCCGTGCATTACAGTTGGAGCTCCTTGCTATTCCATCATTAAAGCACTAGT
>PVHT021183539.1:658605-713512 GCA_004024745.2 Catagonus wagneri | reverse complement strand
GTTACGGTCCTAATTGCCTTTCTCTCTCACCTTTTTTTTTTCTTCACTTGTTCTACCCAGTTATTTCAGGGGTTTCTTGCAGTTTTTGGAGGTTTAAATTGATCAGCATTCAGATGATGATTTGTCCAACTTGTTTTATATTTAGATGCGTTTTTTGATGTATTTGTGGGAGAGGGTGAGCGCGACCTCTTACTCCTCCACCATCTTGCCGCCTCCCCGAAAACCCTCAATATTTTTCTATTCCCTTAATTTCAATCTTTCACCCCTAAGTAAGTATCCTGTAGGCAGCATATTGCCAGTTCTTGTATTTTTAATCCAATCTGCCACTCTTTGCCTTCTAATCAGAGCATTTAGTCCATTGACATGTAAATAATTATTGATAGGTACAACCACTGTAACCCTTGTTTTCCATTTGCTTTTATAGTTCTTCTTTGTTCATCCATTTGTTTGTTTGTTTGTTTGTTTTTAATGTTTGTTGTTTGAAGATTTCCTTTTGTGGTATGTTTGAGTTCTATTCTTTTGGATTTTTTAAATCTATTATATGTTTTTTTATTTGTGATTACCGTGGAGTTCAATTATGTTGACCCATAACTATATCTATTTGATTTAATTTATAGTCATTCAAGTTCAAACACAATCTAAAAAATCTACATTTTTCTACTCTCCTCCACATTTTGTGAATTTTATCCTACTTACATCTTCGTTTTTTGACCTTTTATTGTTAGTTGCTGTTGTAATCACTTTTACAATTTTTTTTCATTTTTAAAAAATTCTAGAAGTTCCCGTTGTGGCGCAGTGGTTAACGAATCCGACTAGGAACCATGAGGTTGCGGGTTCGATCCCTGCCCTTGCTCAGTGGGTTAACGATCCGGCGTTGCCGTGAGCTGTGGTGTAGGTTGCAGGCGCGGCTCGGATCCTGTGTTGCTGTGGCTGCGGCGCAGGCCAGTGGCCACAGCTCCGATTAGACCCCTAGCCTGGGAACCTCCACATGCCGCGGGTGTGGCCATAAAAACCTGCGGCCATAAAATGACAAAAGGCAAAAAAAAAATAAATAAATAAAAAATTCTATGTACTGGCTTATTTAAGCAATCTTCAACACTTTTATATATTTTCCTTTTCTGGTGTTATTTTCCCTTTCTTAATAAATGTTCACTTCTTTCCTCTTTAGAGAAAACTATTTAATATTTCTTTTAGGATAGGTTTAGTATTGCTGAATTCTTTTAATTTTTGCTTGTCTGAGAAATTCTTTTTCTCTCCTATTTGAAATGATAATCCTGCTGGATAAAGTATCCTAGGTTTCAGTATTTTTCCTTTTAGGACTTTCAAATTATCATGACACTCCCTTTTGGCCTGCAATGTTTCTGCAAAAAAAAGAAAAATCTGCTGTTAGCCTAATGGGGGTTCCCTTGAAAGTGACTTTAGAATCTTTGCTTTATCTTTTACTTTACCCATTTTAATTATATGTGTTGGTGTGGATCTGTTTGGCTTCATCTTGTTTAGGTGCTTCCTGTACCTGGATATGTTTGCTTCTTTAGGTTTGGGAAATTTTCAGCCATAATTTCTTTCAAATATCCTCTTCTCTCTCTCTTCTTCTGGAAATACTATCATGTGTAGATTGGCACATTTTATGTTATCCCATAGATTTTGAATGCTGCTTTCACTTTTTTTCATTTGTAAATCTGTCTGCTATTCTGATAGGGTGCTTCCCATTTATTCTATCTTCCAGATCACTTATTTGTTCTTCCGTGTCACTTAATTGGATATTCATTGTTTCTGGATTGCTCTTCTTTCTTTCTTTCTTTTTCTTTTTTTGCTTTTTAGGGCCATACCTGTGGCATATGGAGGTTCCCAGGCTAGGAGTCCAATCAGAGCTGTAGCCAGCAGCCTACACCACAGCCACAGCAATGTGGGATCCGAGCCACATCTGCAACCTATACCACAGCTCATGGCGATGCTGGATCCTTAATCCACTGAGTGGGGCCAGGGATCGAACCTGCAACCTCATGGTTCCTAGTCGGGTTCATTTCCACTGGGCCACAATGGGAACTCCTGGGTTGCTTTTTAACTTGGTAATTGAATTATCTATTTTTGATAGCTTAAACTTTATAGTTTCTAGTTCCTTGTTAAAGTGATCTATGTGTTTATCAATAATCTTTCTTAATTCAGTTATCATTTGTATTACTTACTACCTTTTTAAACTCAAGTCTGATAGATGGTGAAGTCTGCTTCTTTATTTGTTCTTTCAGTGGATTTCTCTTGTTCATTCAATTGGAAGTAGTTCCTCTGACTTTTCATTTTACTACCTTTATCTGTTTCTGTGAATTTAGGAGAAACTCATCTATTGTGGTCTTAAGTGATGTTTATATGTGGTACCATCTGCATGTAGATTCTGTGTCCAGTGTCTTTGGTGTGAGGCTGGTTTTGATATACCATATTAACTATTTTTTTCTTCTTTTTTAGGGCCCCACTTGTGGCATATGGAATTTCCCAGGCTAGGTGTCAAATCGGAGCTACAGGTGCCAGCCTAGGCCACAGCCACAGCAATGTGGGATCCAAGCTGCTTCTGTGACCTATACTACAGCTCATGGCATTGCTGGATTCTTAACCCACTGATCAAGGCCAGGTATCAAACCTGAATCCTCACTGATACAAGTTGGGTTTGTTACCACTAAGCCACAATGGGAACTCCCCATATTAACTATTTTTAAGGCAGTTCAGTAACTTTAGGTATATTCACATTGCTATGCTACTAACCTGTAGAACCCTATTCATTTTGCAAAGCAGAAACTCTATATAAGTTAGGCAACAACTCCTCATTCCCCCTTCCCTGCAGTCTCTGGCATCCACCACCCTATTTTGTCTCTATGGATTTGCAGAATAATACAATTTTTACTAATACTTATACCCATTCTAAACCTTATATTAAAAATTCTGTAGTCTTATTTTGTTTTTGCTGTATTTAATTTTAGGTAGTTGGGTTTTTCACTTTTGCCAAATGGTATTTTTTAAATAAAGGCATCAAGTCATGGTTCAGGTGGACTGCAGAGAAAGTAATTACTCTGAAGGTGTTACAGACTGCAGAGAAAGTCATCACCTGAGGTGATGACTGAATTTTGGAAATAATTCTATTCATTAAGTCAACATTCAGTGATGCTTCACGAGATTCTGGCAGTGTCCTGAAGAATAGATTTCCAAAAACTGCAATCCTTGCCCTAGATGTTCTTTTAGTTTTATGGGAAGCAAGACCAATTTATTCAAACTACATCAATTTATTAAATGTCTACTATGTACCAAAATAAAATGTTCTGGATGTGTGGGATACAGCATTGCACAAAATAAACATTCCTGTACCCCCAAATTATTATATTCCTTCAGGAGTACACATGTGTGAATATAGTATTTGTAACTTACAGATCATCTTTTCCAGACACATGCCTGATCTCTGTAGGTAGCATTTGGGACTTGAATGCACCACAACTACTTGTCACATACTATAGTATTTGTATACCCCCCCGTACTTGGACATAGGGAAAACAGAGATTAGTATTTGTATACCACACACACACACTTGGACATAGGAAAAACAGAAATATTAGGATTGAAGATGCATAATCTGATGTGGTCCTTATGAATTTCTCCCCCAAATGTCACCCTTGGTGTGCCATGGCAATAACTCTTGTAATTGTGAGGTAGATCCATGATGTCACTGAGTCCTGGAGGATTAACAACTGTGGAGGGCCACGGTGTCTGTCACCCCTTTATCTCATCCTCAGACAACCACCATCCTAACCACCAAACTGTCTTGAGAATCTCTTAATACATTTAAATTCTCTTTTAGAATGGTAAGTAAAATTCCATTATTTTATTCTATGAAGAACTACAGATTTCATTTTGGAATTTCTCAGAATTTTATTCTAAGATATTTTCCCATTGATTCTCTTGATTGGGGGGTCATAGAAAGTTGATACACAAAAATCATGCTTTTTCAATCAAACATTGACTCGGTGTTTCACCTAAATATTAATCTAAGATTGATATTATCTCAGATTTTTTCCATTTCTACTCTCTTTTGCTACATATCATGTGTTCAATGTTTCCTTTAAACATTTCATTTTAAAGGAAAATTCACATATTGAACAATAAAACAATTTAACAAAACCTTTTGGGCATAATTGTGTATAAAGTATGTTTTTAACATATGGTATGCATACATGTATGCATACTCACACATAGAGAAAGAGAACTAGCTGGATAATATATGAAAATGTTAATAGTGTTTGAATATGGGCTATTTTCTTTTCTTGTATCATTGAAATTACATGACTTTCTAAATATTCTACCTTTATAACAAAAATGATCAATGAAATAGCATTAAAGACTACTCAAAGTAAAAAAAAAAATTTTGTCTTTTTAGGGCCACATGCATGGCATATGGATGTTCCCAAGCTAGGGGTCCAATCATAGCTGTAGCCACCAGCCTGCACCACAGCCACAACAACATGGCATCTGAGCCGCATATGCAGTCTACACCACAGCTCATGGCAATGCCTGATCCTTAACCCACTGAGTGAGGCCAGGAATCAAACCCACTTCTTCATGGATCTTAGTCGAGTTCATTAACTGCTGAGCCATGAAAGAAACAGCAGGTGGTGTTCTGTTGTAATGTCCTTCTCTATGGTGGCCTCTGAGGTGGTAGGGGCTGCAAGCGATTTTTCTCCAGGTATCCCCTGTGGTGGTGGGCCACACCCTCCTCTGGAGTCAGGGATAACTGTGGTGGTTTGTTCCCGCCCCCTGCAGGCCACCAGGAAGCACCGTGTCCCACTTAGACTGCAAAGGAGATGCTGCACCAGCTGCATCTAGTTGTATGGACTTGGGAGGGGACAAAGAACAAGTGTCTGGGTGCTGCCCTGAGGGTTTGGCAGTGGCAGCTGCAGGGCAGGTGTTTTCCCAGGGGAGTGATAGCAACACTCCCTGGTGCTTGGTAGGCTCCGTGTTGCCCTTAGCCCCTTGGTGCCCTTAGCCCACGCTAGAGGTGCCTGGTCACTGGTAGCCTGCACAGGAAGTGCCCAATCTCCAGTATAGGAGCAAAAGTCTTATGGATGGTTGCATGGGAGATGCAGGACCACTGTGGACAAGCAAGCAGCCTCCATGTTCTTGGCAGTCTGCACCCCAGGAAGCCTGGTCCACCGTGGTTTAGCAAGCTGATTCCCATCGTGAGTGAGTGGTGTCCAGAGACTCCTGATCTACAGCAGTCTAGCAAGGGGTTTCCGGTCATGCAGCCTGGATGGTGTGTGTCCAGAAGATACTGGGGCAACAGCAATCTAGCAAGTGGCCTAGGCTACTTGGCTACTGCGATTTGAGCTTGAATTGCCCTGCCCTTTGCAAGCTCCCCTCCATCTGCTGGAGGTTTGTGCTTGATTCGCCCTGACCTTTGTGCTGGTCCAAGGAGTTTCCTATGGTGGTCGGCCTCTCCTCCTCCCCAACAATGGACCCTTGCCTCTCCTGTGCGTGTAGACCTTCTTTCAGGTTCCCTCTGTCCTGGTGTTCCACTGCCCAGCCCGTAGAGTATCACTCCCCCACTATGGTGCACTGCTCCCTAGCCCCCTAGGCTGCCTCCACACCACCAACCCCAGCTTCTCCTGGGGACTGACCTCCGGAACTTAAGTATCAGCTCCCAGTCCCTGCTCAAGCATCTCAGGCTGTGGTGTCTGTGCCATTGTTTAGACGATCTGTGAGGCTCTCACTCAGCTTTACCGTTCTCAGTACAGCTGCTGTGCTTTTCTCGGGCTTTGAGGTCCCTCCAGCTCTGCTGATCTTTCCATTGGTTAGGTGGCTTCCCAGGGTATGGGTTCCTTTTATCCTTCACAGGTCCTTCCCTGGAGTGCTGGTGCCATCCTGATTCCTTCTCTCTCTCTCTCCCTCTCTCTCTCTCTCTCTCTCTCTCTCTCTCTCTCTCTCTCTCTCTCTCTCTCTCTCTCCCTCTTTCTTTTCTTCTGTTGTTCTACCCAGTTATGTCAAGAGTTCCTTGCCCTTTTTGGAGGTTTAAGTTCTTCTTCCAGCATTCAGTTGATGTTTTGTTGAAGTTGTTTTACTTTTAGATGTGTTTTTTTGATGTGTTTGTGGGAGAGGGTGGGCGCGACCTTTTACTCCTCCGCCATCTTGCCACAACTCCCCTGAAGGACTTGCTTTAAAACTTCTCGTTAGGCAGATCTGGTGTTGAATCTTCCTGGATTTTGTGTGTCTGAAAAAACTATTTATTTTGCCACCATTTTTGTAATTTTACTCAACCTAACTGGGGTTCACTCACCCATTCACAGTAAAGCCAATCTTCTGACACCAGGTTGTGTTGAAGGAAAGCACATCATTTACTGCAAGGTGTCCAATGAGGACTAAGCAAGGAGGATGGGAAGCTCGCACTCAAACCCTAACTCCTCAAAGTCTTCAAGGGGAAGGGTATTAAGGGTAAGGTGAATTAGAAGATCAAAGGATTCGTGATCAGCTCATGCTCAGTTCTCTGCTGGAAGGCAAGATAACTGGGTGATGTTTTGGGAATCTCAATCATCAACCTTCTGGTTCCAAACCATCTGGGGTATATGTGCTGGTAGTAGGCACACAGTTAACTTCTTCCACCGGTGAGGGTTTTAGTATCCATGAAACAACTCATGGATATGGCTCAAAAATATTATCCATAGCCCTTAAGAAGGAACTAAAGTTCCTTGACTTTGTTTCATAACTAAACTCTTATTAATTCATCTTGCTTGACAGTTTTCCTTTGTTTCTGCATTTTCTCACTTCTCTGATTAAATTGCTCCTTGGAATTCAGGGAAGGCATAGGAGGCTAAAACTTTTCTTTTTCCAAGCAAGGGTGGGGGGAGAAGATGGCAGCGGGTGATGCCTCTGCCCAGGAATGCCTCAAAGTGTCCTTCTCAGTTTCAGAAAGTTATTTTTACCATGTATAGAATTCTAGGCTGATAGGGTTTATTTTTTTCCCTTAAGTACTTTATCTCTTTATGATTTTTTTCCATTATAGTTGACTTACTGTGTTCTGTCAATTTCTACTGTACAGCAAAGTGACCCAGTCATACATCTATATACATACTCCTTTTCTCACTTTACCCTCCATCATGTTCCATCACAAGTGATTAGATATAGTTCCCTGTGCTATAGAGCAGGATCTGATTGCTTATTAACTCCAAATGCAAAAGTTTGCATCTATTAACCTCAGACTCCCAGTCCATCCCACCCTGTTCCCCTGCTTGGCAAACACAATTCTGTTCTCCAAGTCCATGAGTTTCTTTTCTGTGGAAAGTTTCATTTGTGCCATATATTAGATTCCAGATATAAGTGATATCTTATGGTATTTGTCTTTTTCTACCTTTCTTCACTTAGTATGAGAGTGTCTAGTTCCATCCATGTTGCAGCAAATAGTATTATGTTGTTCTGTTTTATGCCTGGGTAGTATTACATTGTGTATATATATACCACGTCTTCTTAATCCATTCATCTGTTGATGGGAATTTAGGTTGTTTCCATGTCTTGGCTATTGTGAATAGTGTTGCAATGAGCATACAGGTGCATGTGTATTTTTCAGTGAAAGTTTTGTATGGATATATGCACAAGAGTAGAATTGCTGTGTCATATGGAAGTACTCTATTTTGTTTTATGAGGTACCTCCATACTGTTTTCCATAGTGGTTTTACAAATTTACATGCCCACCAAATGTGTAGGAGGGTACTCTACTCTTTTCTCCACACTCTCTCCAGCATTTGTTATTTGTAGACTTTTTAATGAATCCTACAGGTGTGATTCTCTGACAGGTGATTCTCACACCATTATGACAGGTGTGAAGTGGTACCTCATTTTACTTTTGATTTGTATTTCACTAATAATCAGTGATGTTGAGTATTTATTCATGTGCTTGTTGGCCATCTGTATATCTTCTCTGGAGAAATTCCTATTCAGGTCTTTTGTCCGTTTTTCAATTGGGTTGTTGCTTTTTTTGCTGTTGAGCTGTATAAGTTGTTTGTATAGATTGAGATTCAGTTGCATCACTTGAAACTATTTTCTCCTATTTCAGAGGTTGCCTTTTTTGTTTTAATTACTCAATGAATTTTGTTACATTTATAGTTGTACAATGATCAGCACAACCAAATTTTATAGCATTTCCATCCCAAATCCCCAGCACATCTCCCCACACTGCAACCAGTCTCATTTGGAAACCAAAAGTCTTTCAAAGTCTGTGAGTCAATGTCTGTTCTGCAAAAGAGATCATTGTGTCTTTTGTTTAGATACCACATGTAAGTGCTAGCATTTGATGTTGGTGTATCACTGTCTGACTGACTTCACTTGGTATGATAATTTCTAGGTCCATACATGTTACCGCAAATGCCATTATTTCTTTCCTTTTAATGGCTGAATAATATTCCATTGTGTATATGTACCACATCTTCTTTAGCCACTTCTATGTCAGTGGACATTTAGGTTCGTTCCATGTCTAGGCTATTGTATATAGTGCTGCAATGAACACTGGAGTACATATATCCTTCCAAGTCATGGTTCTATATGGATAGGTGCCCAGTAGTGGGCTGCTGGATCAAATGGTAATTCTATTTTTAGTTTCCTGAGGAATCTCCATACTGTTTTCCACAGTGATTGCCCCAATTTACATTCCTACCAACAGTGTAATAGGGATCCTTTTTCTCCACACCCTCTCCATCATTTATTGTTTGTGGACATTTTGATGATGGCCATTCTGGCCAGTGTAGGGTGTTACCTCATAGTGGTTTTGATTTGCAATTCTCTAATGATGAGTGATGCTGATTCTTATCCCTCTGGTGGTTGGGGCTTTGTCTCTGGGTGAGATTAGATGCAGCTGTGTGCCTGGGGGAGGTTTAGGCAGTCTGTTCGCTGGTGTGTGGGGCTGTGACCCCACCTGGATTATTGTTTGGCCTGGGGCTTCTCAGCCCTGATGGGTGTGGCCAGATTTTTCCAAAATGGCCACCTCTAGAGGAGCACACACTGAGATTATTCCTGAGAACTTTGCCTCCAATGTCCTTCCCCCACAATGACCACAGTCACCCCCTGTTTTCTCAGGAGATCCTCAAAGAACTCCAGTCAGGTCCAACCCAGATTCCTATGGAACCTCTCCTTTGCCCTGGGACCCAGTGCACATGAAAGCCTGCATGTGCCTTTCAAGAATGAGGTCTATGTTTCCCCTCATCCTGTAGAGCTCCTGTGCAGAAGCCCCACTGGCCTTGAATGCCAGATGCTCCAGGGGTTCTTTCTCCCAGTGCCAGATCCCCAGGAATGGAGACTTAATTTGGGGCTCAGAATGCTCACTTCTGTAGGCAAGTCTCTGTGGTACAGTTACTTTCCAGTCTGTGGGCTTCCTACCCGGCAGGTATGGGGTTACTTATATCACATAGTCACACCTCCTACCTCTTTATGTGGCCTCCTCTTTGCCTTCTGGAGTGGGATATCTTTTTGAAAGTTTCCAGTCCACTTGATTGAAGGTTGTTCAGCATTTGGTTGTAATTTTGTTGTTTTTATGAGAGAAGTTGAGCTCCAGTCCTTCTATTCTGCCATCTTAATCCCATCTCTGTTTAGAATTCTTTGCCTTTTTTTTTTATTGTTGCATTTGCTGTGCAAAACCTTGTCAGCTTGATTAGGTCCCATTGGTTTATTTTTGCTTTTATTTCTGTTGCCTTGTGAAACTGGCCTAAGAAAATATCTGTAAAACCGATGTCAGAAACTGTTTTGCCTATGTTCTCTTCAAGGAGTTTGATGGTGTCTTGTCTTACATTTAAGTCTTTAAGCCATTTGAGTTTATTTTATGCACGATGTGAGGGTGTGTCCCAGTTTCACTGATTTACATGTGGCTGTTCAGTTTTCCCAGTACCACTTGGTTGGAAGAATTGATATCATAAAAATGGCCATACTGCCCAAAGCAATCTATAGATTCAATGCAATCCATATCAGCTTGGATCTGGCATTGCTGTGGCTGTGGTGTAGGCCGGCAGCTGTAGCTCTGATTCAACCCCCAGCTTGGGAACCTCCATATGCTGCAGAGGCGGTCCTAAAAAGAAAAAAAAAAAAGATTATCTCAACCAACAAAATATCCATGGTCAGAAAGGTTCTAAGCATGGCCAGTTTACTATATCAGTGGTGCCATAAGGTAACAAAGTTCCTATTTCAGAGCTTCTACCATCACTGGATAGGCATCTCCTAAGCCTGGGACCTATTGTGGTACCAAAATTGTGGCCACAGTTTCAGGCACCATATACAGATACAATAACCTTCACTGGAAAACAAGGCCCTAGCCCTTGCTCTGTGTATCCTATTCTGAGCAAAGAAATCCTTCCCCAAGACACTCAAATCTCAGACTGAATTTCTTTCCATTTAGCACATTCTGAACTTGATTAAATATTGGTATATTTGTGGATATTATAATGAAACCCTATCATGTTCAATGTATTTAAGATGTAAAATTTCTTAACTGCACTCTTCCATTCAGATTTGAACTTTGTTGAGTGAAAAGGAATTTGATGTTTGATTTCAAAATTTGATTACTTCCCCATTATAACATCTGATATTTAGCTGACACTGATATATGAAACAATGTGTCCCAGATTCTCTCAGGTTCCGGGCGTTAAGGGAGGAAAAGACATGCCCAGTCTCTACCATCAGGGACTCCCCAGTCTGTTGGGAGGCACTGAATAAAACAAGCATTGACAAGGAGCGGGTATAAGAGCTTTCTGTTAGAGAGAAGGCAATGGTATGGACTTATTTGCACAAAGAATGAAATAACCTAGTTTCAGAGGGACAGAGGAAGCCTCCTAGAGAAAGAAGTGTAACTGGAGAGCTGAAGGTAAGTAGCAATGGCCAGATGAAGATGGAGGGATGCATCCCTGACAGAGGGCTATGAGGCTGTGGAGATCAGAGAGGGCATGGACCATGCGATAAACAGAAAGAGGTTCAGATTGGCTGGAGCGGACACTGTGGGGTGCTGATTCAAGATACTGAATGCCTGCAACATTGTGAGCTTACTGAGTGTTTTTTAGGTTGAATAATCTGTTGTAATTCCCCTGATGGGAAGAACATTCATTTCTTAGAACAGTACTGAGTGTAGGCATCCATCTGTAACAGTCCCTCAGACTTTTCAGGACACCGTATTATATTTATAAGTAGTACATCCTTTGTCTTCTATTTTTTTGCCACTTCTGAAGCACGTGGAAATTCCCAGGCCAGGTATCAAATCCCCACCACAGCAGCAACCCAAGTGACAAGGCTGGATTCTTATCCTGCTGTACCACCAGAGAACTCCTCCTTTGTCTTCTATTATCAGCCATTTCCCCAATGAGCCATGGGTCCATTTATTAGAGAATAATATCAAGGAACAAGATCTGGGTCCTAACTGTGCTCATTGTGGCTAACAATACAAAACTCTCCAAGACACAGGATAATAATGAGAAAATTAGTGAATATTGCCTTCCATGTTTGCAGGGGAAGAATCAACCCTGGAAAAGGAAGTCTCTGTAATATGGCTTTATGTTTAATGATTAGCATGTTTCACCATTATATGTATCATTTCCACTTGGAATATAGGCATATTTTTCTACATTTAAAAATATAACTCTTTTTTGACTCTCCCTGTTCTTTTGTCTACCTCTTTTTTTTTTTTTTGCAGTTTTGCAAAGTCTGACTGTAGTTGCTGCAGTTCTTTTTGCACAAATTTCAAGCCTTTTGAGACTCTCAAATTTCAAATTTCCATCCAGCCCAGAGATGCAAGAGTAGCTTCAAGCTACACTTCCATGGATCCACCATGGCGAGTTACCCCTACTTTGAAATCTGAGTCCTCACTGGTTCCACCTAAAGAAACATCCCAAGAAGTTACATCCACCTCCAAGCCATCCTTCTCTGAAGTGCAAAGCTGCAATCTCACTAAATTCAACCGCAGTCCTAATAGCAGCAACCTCACCCCTCTACCACAAGAACCGCTCCAGGAGCAGTACCGAGATGAGATGGCTGAACAAGAGAAGCAATGGGAAAAGCCAGAGTCCCCTCAGAGGAAAAAGACACTCGTGGAGAACAAGAGACAGAAAACCCTCAATTATAAGTCACCTTTTCAAGCCGGAAGGGAAGGAAGAATCTCTTCCTCATATAATAAAGATTGGAATAAATGTAAATGTCATTACTGCCAGATCCAAAAAGAGACTGTTTCTGGGAATCCTGCAGGGCAGAGTGCATCCTCTTGGAAAACGCTAGTACAGGACTTCAGTCACTTGAACTTCAGCCCTGATACCACACAGGCCTGCAGTGTACCAGAAGAGCTACCACACAAGCAGGAAAAATAGAAGAGCCATCAACAGAGGAAGAGGAAAAGCAAAAGAATTCCTCAGAGGCTCCAAAACTAGCAATTGAAATAAACCTGAGTCTCATCCTCCTGTGAGGAGGTTAGACTTAATTCAGATGTGTGAATATTTATTTTTAGCCTGTGCCTTGGGTGGAATTTTGGGGAATCAAACAATTAAGAATGGTCAATAGGAGCAGCAAGACTCAGTGCCTTAACCAAAAAAAAAAAAAAAAAAAAAATCTTGTTAGCAAGCAACAGTTGTTCTTCCAGTGATTTTAGGGTCATTCTAGGACATGCTAGGAGGAGCCACTCTGTGCCAAGGAAGATGGGTAAACAAAGGTTCTTAACCGCCTATTACTTGGTTTTCATGAGGCAGCCTGTCTTTTTTCCACTTTGGATTTCTAGTTCCCTTATCCTACTGCGAATAAGGTATAAAGGAGATATGTAGTATGAATTTCTTGCTGATTGCAAAATGCTTTTCTCCCCATTTTATGGATTGGTCACAGGAAAAAGCACTATGTCTGATGAAATACAAGTATATTTTGGAATATTAACCATAAAATGAGCACTATGTCTGATGATATCCAAGTATATTATGAAATATTAACCATAATATGAGACCAACTTTTAAGGTTTTGAATCAAATGTGTTGAAGAGGATGTATGAACAGGACTTGCAGGCTTCGCATTGTAAGTGTTTATGTAAAGCATACCCAAACATAAGCCAAGTTTAAGGATGTATTTTATGCTCTTTTACAATTAAGTACTAACCTCTTCACTGAAAAAAATTTTCTAATGTGTTCTCTCAATTGTCAGCAGCAAATACCTGTGTATATACAAAGCCTATCATTCAACAAAAAAGGTTTTATACATTTGGAATTTTATGATCATTTGAGTATATAATTGAGGTACAGTTCTGAGAGAAATACAGTGGTTTGATTGCTTATGACTCTGCCACTATCATAAATATTTATAGGTATATATCGATTTAGATATGCAACTAAACTGGGATTGATCAAAATCAAAGCAGATTTTACTGGTGTGGATATTGACATGCTTCCGCTAAAATTTATATGTAAATGCAAAGCATAGCAAACCCTTTGCTATGGGTTTATTACACTATCATTTACCAAGCATTGCTGCAAATCTGTTGTAACTCAGTTTTGTGTCTGCATCAAAATGGACACATAGAACAGCGCAACAGAATAGAAAGTCCAGAAATACTTCTAAACACTATAATATTTTTATATTCCACTGCAGTCCAGTGGAGAAAGATTGTTCTTTTCAATTTGGAAAGAAATAAAGCTTGACCATTATTTTACAACACACAAAATATTACTTTGAAATGGGTCACCAAACTAATGGGAAGAACAATTCAATAACATATCTAGAAAATAAAAACAGGATTGTATATCTTCATGACTTGGGGCATGCAAAGATCTTTAAAGAGGTTCCAAAATGCATGATCTTTGAAATTAAATCTTGATGAACTGTACTTGCTTGAAATTAACTTTTATCCCTCCAAAGGAACCTTTGAGAGGAAAATACATTCATGTATAGAATACACAGAGAATATTTAGAAAAACATAGGTGGATTTTATTTTTAGGAAGGCATAAAGGTCTATAGAATAAAGGAACCCATAAATACGTCAATGTTGCTTGGTGGGATGACACAAAACTTCGTCTTTGAATGGTCTGGGCCATTAGTAGTCCTGCCTGAACTGGATTCTCGTAATTTTCCATTGTCTTTAATCAAAAGGCATGGCGATATAATACTAAAGAATTTCCTGTATTCAAAACATACTCTTCCTAACTTCCATTGCGGAGTACTGGTCCAATGTCCCCCTGGTATTCAGGATCAGTCGCCTCAGCCAGCACAGTAACTCCCTTCTTTGCCTGTTGCTTTGGAACCACAATAAGACCAGACTGGTGGGGCAGCAGTCTTTACTTCCATTTCAATGGAATTGCCATTGCATCTCCTAGTGGAATCATTCTTCCCTTTGGAACTGAGGCCTCTAGGCCATCAGAACATAAGGTCACATGGATAGGAAATAAAAATTTTGCTAGTGGATCACCAGAGGTACAAAGGAGTAGTGCCGCTCCCATTTCATCCCTTGGTAGGATCCTGGACCCATGAATCTCGGCTACGGGAAAAACAGCACTATATCCTGGATGCTGATTCAGAACATATACATCCTTCTAGGGAACTTTGCCCCGTTCCTAAAGGGTATTGCCTCTAACTAACTCTTGAACTGAGCCTTCGAGAGGCGGTTCTGCCATGCTATCAAGCCACCAGTTTCAGAATGGCGGGTAACATGATAAGACCGGTGAATTCCATGACCATGGGCCCGTTGCTACACTTGATTTGCTGTGAAGTGGGGTCAGAACTAATCCAGTGCAGAACACAACAATGATGGAGAAGGCATTCTCTAAACCCAGTGATGGTAATGTTGGCAGAAGTACAACATGCAGGGAAGGCAAGTCAATATCTCTAATGAGTGTTTATGCCAGTAAGAATAAAATGCTGCCCTTTCCATGATGGAAGAGTTCGAATATCAACAAGCTGCTGGCAGGTAGCTGGCTGATCACCCTGAGGAGGGTGCCGTATTGGGGAATCAGGGTTAGTTTCTGTTGCTGACTGACTGGGCACTTGGCAATGCCCATAGCCAGGTCAGCTTTGGTGATTGGACATCCATATTACAGGGCCTGTTGTGTATAATCTCTCTCCATGCCACCATAGCCACGGTGGGCAATGACAGGAGTGACTGAGTAAAGAGTTTGACTGGTATCCATAGAACAGGTCATCCTATCTATTGGATTATTAAAATCCTTCTCTGCTGAGGTCACCCTTTGGGGAGCATTCATATGGGGCACAATATGTTCTTCACATTTCTAAGTGTGTTGAGAGGTCTATCCATATGCCACTTCCCCAGACTTCCATGTCACCAGTTTTCAATCATGTTCCTTCCAGTTCCCTGACCATCCAGCCAAACTATTGGCCAGTGTGCAGGAATCGGTATGTAACTGAATGTCTGGCTATTTATCCTTCCAAGCACCGTGAACAACCAGGTGCATTGCTCGAAGCTCTGCCCATCGGGAGGATTATCTTTTACTGCTGTCCTTCATGGAGGTACAAGAAATGGGGTGTAGTTGTACAGCTGTCCCCTTTTAGGTAGTGCCTGGACATCATGCAGAATCCTCTGTAAACCAGGCCTGAGTTTTGTCTTCCTTTGTCAATTTCTGGCACCACTCCTGCTGCACAGATCCATGAAGAGATTTCTTCCTGAAAGGGGCAAAGTTTTTTGGGGTTTTTTTTGGTTTTTTTGTTTTGTTTTGTTTTTTGTTTTTTGTCTTTTTGCTGGAGGTTCCCAGGCTAGGGGTCTAACAGGAGCTGTAGCTGCCGGCCTTCGCTACAGCCACAGCAACGCGGGATCCAAGCCGCGTCTGCAACCTACACCACAGCTCACGGCAACGCCAGATCCTTAACCCACTGAGCAAGGCCAGGGATCGAACCCGCAACCTCATGGTTCTTAGTCAGATTCGTTAACCACTGAGCCATGAAGGGAACTCCGAAAGGGGCAAAGTTGAAAGAGAAAAAGAGTAAAAGAAAACAGATGATTCAACTCTTCAAAAGTCACTACTCCATGGTTTCACAGTCTAGTACAAGGCATCTGCTTTTGCTTATTTTTCAGATTCCTCGTGTAGGCGTTTTTTTGTTTGTTTGTTTTTTGTTTTTTTTACAATTTTGTCTCGAGTCTTTAGCTATAATAGGGATTGAATCCAGCCACAGCTTCGACCTGCACCACAGCTGTGGCAATGCTAGATCCTTTAACCCACTTCGCAAGGCCAGGGATAAAACCTGCAACTCTGCTGAAACCCGAGCCACTGCAGTCAGATTCCTAACCCACTGCACCACAGCAGGAACTCTGGAGCCATTTTAAGTTTATACCAAAATTGAACAGTAAATACAGATTTCTCATCTATCCCCGTCCCCACCAATACTCAGCCTCCCCCACTTTCAATATCCTATTCCAGAGTGGTACATTAGTTATTATAACCAATGTGTATATCCCAGTCACCAAAAGTCCACTGTTTTCATTACGGTTCATTCTTGGTATTGACATTCCGTGAGTTTTGACAAATGTATACTGACATGTATCCACATGGTTTTGGTATGCACATAAGTGTTCAACTACTTTGGGTTAATACAAAGAAGTGCAATATGATATCATGCAGAATAGTTTCACTGTCCTAAAAGTGCTCTGTACTCTGCTGATTCATCCTTCGCTCCCCTAACCCTTGGCAACAACTAATCACTTCACCATTTCCACAGTTTTGTCTTTTTTAGGATATCATATAGTTGGAATTGTACGTAACCTTTTCAGCTTGACTGATTTCATTTCGTATATGGTATATTCTTTCACTTAGTATATAACATATCCTTTCCCATCTATATACCTTCCTTGTTGACATGGCTGTTTTAGGTCTTTCGCTTGTTTTCTAAAAGAGTTTGTTCATCTTCTTTTTGTGGAGTTTCAAGAATTCTTTCTACATTTTGGGTAACAGTCTTTTATCAGATATGTCTTTGCAAACATTTTCTCCCAGTCTGTGGCTTGTCCTCTCGTTCTCTTGGCAGTGTCTTTCAAACAGCAGTTTTAAATTTTAATAAATCCAGTTTGATTATTTCATTAATGGGTCGTGCATGTGATGTTGTATCTAAAACTCACTGCGATATCCAAGGTTATGTAGATTTTCTCCTGTTATCTTCTGGGAGTTTTAAAGTTTCAAACTTGACATTTAGGCCTATGACCCAATCTGAGTGAATTTTTGTGAAAGGTGTAAAGTCTGTGTCTAAATTCATTTTTTTCCATATAGATGTCCAGTTGTTCCAGAATCATTTGTTGAAGAGATCTCTTTGCTACATTGTATTTCCTTTTTTTTTTTTTTTTTTTTTTTTTTTTTTTTTTTTTTTTTTTTTTTTTTTTTTTTTTTTTTT
Organism: Catagonus wagneri; assembly: GCA_004024745.2. Classification (NCBI taxonomy): domain Eukaryota; kingdom Metazoa; phylum Chordata; class Mammalia; order Artiodactyla; family Tayassuidae; genus Catagonus; species Catagonus wagneri. Next base: position 696,165 of record PVHT021183539.1, on the reverse strand, counting down.
TTTTTTTTTTTTTTTTTTTTTTTTTTTTTTTTTTTTTTTTTTTTTTTTTTTTTTTTTTTGTCTTTCTATGGCCGCACCTGCTGCATATGGAGGGTCCCAGGCGAGGGGACGAATCTGATCTGCAACTGCCGGCCTATACCAAGCCGTAACTGCAACCTATACAGCAGCTTGCAGCAATACCAAATCCTTAACCCACCGAGCAAGGCCGGGGTTCAAACCTGCATCCTCATGGATACCAGTCAGGTTCGTTTCTGCTGAGCCACAATGGGAACTCCGCTCCATTGTATTACTTTTGGTCTTTTTTCTGAGCTCTGTTTTCTTCTATTGATCTATTCATCTGTTTGTTGTTGTTGTTGTTGCCAATACCACACTGTCTTGATTACTGTACCTCAACAGTAAGTCTTGAGGCTGTGGTCAATTCTCCCGCTTTGTTATTCTCCTTCAATTTATGTTGGCTCTTCTGCCTCTTCAGATATACTTTAAAATCAGTTTGTCGATATCCATAAAAGAACCCACTGAGATTTCAATCAGGATTGCATTGAATCTATAGAGCAAGTTGTGAAGAACTGACATCTCAAAAACTTTGAGTCCTCCTGTCTATGAACACAGAATATGTCTCCCTTTATTTAGTTCTCTGATTTCTTTCCTCAGAGGTTGTCATTCATAGATCTTGCACATGTTTTGTAGACTTGCCTCTAATATTTTATTCATTTGCATGCTAATATAAATCGTAGTGTTTCTAATTTCAAATTCCAGTTGTTTGTTGCTGGTATGTAAGGAAGTGACTGACTCCGATATATTAACCTTGTATCCTGCAACCTGGCTGTACTTTCTCATTGGTTCCGGGAGGGTTCTTTTCTTACATAAACAATCATGTTCTCTGCAAACATAGGCAGTTCTCTTTCTTTCTTCTCAATCTGTATAACTTTTATTTCTTTTTCCCATGAGCTAGGATTTCCAGTAAAATGTTGCCAGTTAAGGGTGAGAGCAGCCATTCTGGTCTTTTTTCTGATCTTAGAGGGAAAGCTCACCTTTTGTTGTTAACCGCTGGGTTTTTGCATATGTTCTTTATCAAGTTGATGATGTCCTTCCTCTCTGTTCCTAGATATCTGAGGTTTAGTCCTGAGTGAACGTTGAATTTTGTCAAATTCTTTTTCTGCATCTATTTATACAATCATATGAATTTCTTCTTTAACCTGTTCCCTCGCTGGATTTTATGGAGAATAAAATTGGTTTGCAAACTGTATCAAGCTGGTGGTCTGAATTCAACAGATTCTATTTGTAGCTATAATTCACTCAAATGATGATCGGATCATTTTACGTTAATAAGTGTTCTAAAAAATAACGATGGCTTCACTAAAGACCAGAAAATATGAGCAACAATTGAAATGTGGGCAAAAGATATAGTCTGAGTGATGACTAAACCAAACCTAAAACCAAGCATAGGACAGAAGTGCTTTCAGAGGCAGACAGGTAGTACACTCTCCCCTTTGTGAGAATCAGAGTTTCCTCCCCACAGTGCTGACTACTGGCATGTTGTTGCTCCTACTCTCGGTTGAGATACCTGAGAGGCCAGTCCTTGTGCACAGATGCTCCCTTGTGGGGGGGGGGGTAGGCAGGTATGAATAGCATTCTCATACCTGCTCCATAGGCACTGAGCGTCATTAAGTTACATGCAAATTATGTTAGGGTTTAGATAGGGTTATGATAGGGTTTAGAATCTTTACTTTTCATGAGAAAAGTAGATATGAATAGCATTCTCGTACCTGCTCCACAGGCACTGAGCATCATTAAATTACATGCAAATTATGTTAGGGTTTAGATAGGGTTATGATAGGGTTTAGAATCTTTACTTTTCATGAGACAGAAGAGTTTATACTGGCTAACTGGCTCTCTGCAGAGTCTCGTGATGGGCATTCGGTCCAGATCACCACATTCACATGGGATGGCTGGTTTTGTGCGGAGTCAATATCCTTTCTGTTACAGTCCCCAGAACTATGTTCTAGTAAATGACAATGATTGCTGCTGAAGCCATACAAATAATGATAAAACATGTAAGTTAATGTGGAATATAAGCTACCTTCATGATCTTGTCCAAGATACAGGGAGTCAAGTAAACCTTGTGAGAGTTGATCCCTTATATCAAGAAGAGAGGAGTTAAAATGGGTGTTTCACTTCATAGGCCAATTTATCTCCTGTAGCAGTGGGATTTCTTTCTTCAAGTAATGGTATAGGTTTTGTTCATCCTCCCACCCCTCTCTCTCTTCTCATCTCATTACTAGCCCCAGTATCTTGATCTCGGGGTGGCCTCTGCTCTCAGTCCTCTACCTGGCTATTCCCAGACCGCATCCTACAACCTCTCAACTTCCCGTTCTGGATGTCTCTGGTGCAGGGTTAGTCTGAGTTCAAACCTGAGCCTCCTGCTAATTTAAAGCAGCCTTTTCCTTTCGTTCATGGAAGCCTGTATGAAGGCTTGGTCCCATGGGGAAGTCTTGGTGTCCCTCACCAGGCACAGCTCAGCCACCAGTCACACACTTTCCATGTTATAGAAATACCTGCCTTTGCCAGCAGGGAGCATCTCACCATGAAGGCTGGAAGACAGAGGAAGGATAGAGGCTTTAACATTCACAACTGAGAGGGTCACAGGCTTCTGGGCGTGTGAGCCCCAGGCCTGGGTGTCCCTCGGGTCCTCCCCTTCTGTGTGTGGCCAGCTGGAGGCACCCAGGGCCAGCTCTGCCTCTTCCTCCTGGAGGACCCTGGTCCTGGTGTTGTTCAGTCTTCTGCAGATGGCCTTCCTCTCCCTCTTGCTCTTCTTCCTCCTACCAGAAGCTCATTTCCATGGTTAAAGGGAAGTTGGCATACTCGTAATCTTCTTTTCTCATTGAACGGTTGCATCATCTGCTTTCTTCCACAAGATGGACTGGCTCTCCTGCCTGGACACTGGGGCAGGACGCTATAGCCTAAAGGAGCAGCCCGGGATCCTGAAGTCAGTGGGGGCAGCCCCAACAGAGCCTGGGGTTTAGGAAAAGGCCCCCAAGTCCCCATTCAGATCCTGGCCAGCTGCCAGGGCCTGAATGCTGGGTCTAGAAATCCCTGTCTGGGTGAGTAGGTGTGCCAGGGCTGCTGGTCTGGGGACACACAGCCTTGGAGGAGGAGGCAGCAGAAAAGCTCCAAGTGGCTTGAGGGGACGCACTGCTGCAGGGCAAGGGCCACCACCCACGGCCTGCCCCTGACCTGCTTGGGTCTATAGGCCCAGACCTTGCCCCCTCTGGCCCCATCTCCCCACCCACGCAGTGGGCTCAATCATATGCCCAGCATGCAGGCGTGAACGTAAAGGGGGAACTGAAGAGGTTTGCCCAAGAGGAGGAGGAACAGGTCAGAGCTGGAGGGGGAGCTCTTACCTGGACCACCTCAGGCACTGCTCAGGGCTTCCTTCCCAGAAGTGCTCAGGGTAGCCAGTCAGGTGGGAAGCCCTGCGATCAGAACCCTGGGCCAGCGCCCATCGAGGTCCTCTCTGGACTGCCTTGGGCGGCCAGCCACCTGTGTCACAGGCTCCTTTTTGTTTAGCCTCATCTCTGCCCTCAGGAGCCCCAAGATGAACTCAGTCAGCTCCCTGCCACATGGGTTCTTACGACCCCACTACAGTAGCTAGGGCCATGTGTCACCATCACCACAAGCCGTGGTCAGCCCCTGTGCAACTTATGGCTCCCAGTGTGGAAGCAATTTTGATGATGTGCCATCCTTTATCACAGCTAGAGTGTATTTAAGTCATTCTCTAATGGATGGTTAGGTAGTGTTTGGTTTACTTTCTGCCATCTTATGCTACCTGCAGTGAGCATTCTTGTACATATATTAACACTCGTATTGTAAGTCTATTTGTAGTAGCTCGAAACTGGAAACAACCCAGTTATATACCAATAGAAAAACATGTAAATAAATTTTATCAAATTCGTAGCATGGAACACGACACAGTTATAAGAAGGAATGAACTAAGTGTACCCAGACATAATGTTAAGTGAAAGGTAACGAACAGAACACGCTATAGGATCCCTTTTATAAATAGCTCTAAAACAAACAAAACTACTGTTTAGGCATACATACACTGTGTTAAAGCAGATTTAGAGAAGCAAGAATTCTAACCTGCCTAATGAACAATTTTTCTAGGTTTTTATTAACATAGTAAAATTGACGTGAGTGTACAGTTCTATGAATTTTAACACATGTACGCATGCATGAAACAAGCACCGCGATCCATGTACAGATCATTTATGTCACCCTATAACCCTGAAGTCTTTATGCTGCCCTTGTATAGCCCCGGCAAGCACTGACCTGTTCTCCACTACTATGTTGTGTCTTTTCAAGAACATCATAGACTGGCGTTCCCACTTTGGTGCAGTGGGTTAAGGATCTAATGGTGCTGCAGCTGTGGCATATGTTGCAGTTGCAGCTTGGATTTCATGCCTGATTTACAAATTTCCATATGCTGTGGGTATAGCCACAAAATTTATATGTACATATATATAGCCTATATATACATACACCACAAATGGATTAATAATGCCTGTAAACTTTTGATAGTCCTTCACTAGGCATAAGGCACTTGTATTTCCTCCAAGTTGTTGAATGTATCAATAATTCATTCTTTCAATTGCTGAAAAATATTCCGCTGTACAGATGTGCCAAAGTTTGGGTTTTTTTCTCATGTAATAGTGGAATTTCATTTTAAAAGCAATGCCTTAGGTTTAACTGATCCCCAACCCCTCTTGGATAAAGTGACCTTCCTGATCTTCTCCTCCCTCCCTCTCCTCATTAATAGGCCCAGTACCTTTATATTCGGGTGGCCCCTGCTCTCTGTCCTGAGCTCTCAGCCCTCAGCCTAGCTGTTAGCAAACCACACCCTACATCTGAGTTATTTCCGGTTTTCGGCAATTATGAATAGAACTGCTATAAACATTTGTACATGAGTTTTGCATAAAAATGAATTTTCATCCATCTAAAGTAAATATCCTAGAGGTCCAGTTTTTCCAACATTGTTTATTTAAAAGGACTGTTTTAATACAATTGACCACAAATGCATGGGCAGTTGATTTTTTTTTACCGAGTTGTGTCTCTCTCTTGGTTGTGTACCACAATGTCAAGATTATTCTGGCATTGTAATAATTCTTGAATTTTGCTCTTGTTCAAAGTTGTTTCTCTTGCCATTGCACATAAAATTTAGAATCAATTAGTCTAATACTACAAGCTACAAGAAAATATCCTGCTGGGGTTTCGGTTGGAATTGTATTAAATCATACATCAATTTGAAGACAATTGACATTTTACCTATATTGAGTCTATCAACCCATTAATGCAGTGTGCCCCTCCATTTAGGTCTTGTTTTATTTCCTTCATTAGCTTCTCGTGGTTTTTCAGCACACAGGTTCTGCGCATCTTTTATTAGATTGGCAGGGAGCAGGTTGTAAATGGTATCATGGGTCTTTTTAAAAATCTTTCCCAGTAATTCATTGCTAGTCTATAGAAATGTGCTTGCTCTTTGTTTGTTGAACTTGTACCCTGCAACCTTGCTTAAACCACTTTTTAATTTTTCAAATATTTTATAGATTATATAAGATTTTTCTATGTAAATAATCATGTCATCTGTAATTGGAGTAGTTGTATTTCCTCTTCCCCAGTCTATAAGCCATGTATTTCCTTTACTCGCCTTATTTAATTGGCTAGAACTTCCAGTACAGTGTTGAAAAGTAGGGATGAAATTTGACATCCAAGCTCAGATCTTGATATCTGAGCAAAGCAATTAGTCTTTCTCTATTAAGAGTGATGTGAGATACAATATTTCCTTGTAGTTTCTCTATATCAAGATAAGAAATAATCCTTCTACTCCCAGTTTGCTGAGTGTTGTTGTTTTTTTTTAATCATGAATGTCTGTTGAATTTGTCAATACATTTTCTTCATCAACTGATAAGACTATGTGGTTCCATTTCTTTGGTAGGTTAATAGGATCGAATGCATTGATTGATTTTTTTTTGAATACTGAACCAGTCTCTATTCCCAGGATAAACCCAATTTGGTCGTGGTGCATTATTCTTTTATCTATTATTGTATTCCGTTTAGTAACACATATTGAAGATTTTTTGCATCTATATTCATGAGGGATATTAGAACATGATTTTCTTGTGCTATCTTTGTCTGATTTGGGTGTCAGGATAATGCCAATCTGATAAAAATGGTTTGAGAATCATTCCCTCTTCTCTACTTCCTAAAGAGATTATGTAGAATTGTTGCTGTTTCCTCCTAAATGTTCAATAGCATTTTTCCAGTGAAACCATGGGGGTCTAGAGATTTCTTTTTTGAGTTTTTCAGTTGTGAGGTAGGTCTCTTGACAGATACACATCTATTCAGATTATCTGTTTATTTTGGCATAAACTTTGATAGCTTGTATCTTTCCATTGTTCCATTTCATTTAAATTGTCAAGTGTATATGTGCAGAGCTGTTCATAGTATTCTTTTAATTTCTGTGGCACCTGTAGCCTACTTCATTTCTAATAATGGTAAGTTTTGACTCCTCTTACTTTTCGGAGGGGGCGGTGGTCATTGATTTTTCTCTATTCTTTTCCTGTTCTCAGTCTCAGTGATTTCTGCTGCAACCTTTATTCCCCTCATTCTGCTTGCTTTGGGTAATTTCAATCTTTTTTTTTTTTTACTAGTTTCTTAAGGTGGAAGCTTTCATTACTGACTTGGGTCTTTTTCGTTCTAATGCAGATATTTTATGGTATAAAACTTACACTAAGTGTGAGTCTCCCAAGGCAATAGAAATAAAAACAAAAATAAGTAAATGGAAACTAATCAAACTGCCAGACTTTGCACAGCAGGAGAAACCATAAACAAAACAAAAAGAAAACATAGAGAATGTGAGAAAATATTTGCAAATGATGAGTCTGACAAGGGCTTAATGTCCAAAATATACAAACAGCTCATATGAATTAATAAAAAAAACAAACCAAAAAACAATCCAAAAATGGGCAAAAGACCTAAACAGACATTTCTCCAAAGAAGAAATACAGATGGCCAATAGACACATGAAAAGATGCTCAATATCACTAATTATTGCAGAAATGTAAATCAAAACTACAGTGAGGTGCGACCTCACACCAGTCAGAATAGCCATCATCAAAAAGTCTACAAATAACACATGTATGAAGAAAAGGGAAGGTAAGTTGCACTGCTGGTGGGAAGGTAAGTTGGTGCAGCCACCATGGAAAACTCAGGAAACTAAAAATAAACTTACCGGGAGTCCCCACTGTGGCTCAGTGGGATACGAACACAACTTGTATCCAAGAGGATGAGGATTTTATCCCTGGCCTTGCTCAGTGGGTTAAAGATCCAGGATTTCCATGAGCTGTGGTGTAAGCCAACGACGTGGATCAGATCCCGTGCTGCTGTTGCTGTGCCATAGGCCAGCAGATGCATCTCCAATTCAAACCCCTAAGCCTGGGAACTTCATATTCCACAGGTGAGGCCCTGATAAGAAAAAGTAAAGTAAAAATGAAAATAAATAAACTTACCATATGACCCAGCAATCCCACACTCGGGCATCTATCCAGACAAAACTATAATTCAAAAAGATATATGAACATTTATGTTCACAGCAGCACTATTCACAATAGCCAAGACACGGAAACAACTTAAATGTTCATTGTTAGACGTATGGATTAAGAAAAAGTGGCACATATAAACAATGGAATACTACTCAGCCTTAAAAAAGAATGAAATAATGTCATTTATAGCAATATAGAGTCTCATACTAAGTGAGGTAAGCCAGACAAAGAAATATCATATGCTATCACTGATAGGTGGAATCTAAAATATGATACAAATGAACCTGTCTACAAAACAGAAACAGATTCACAGACATAGAGCATAGACTTGTCGGTGCCAAGCGGGAGTGGGGAGGGATAGGGATGTACGGGGAGTTTGGGGTTGGTTAGTAGATGCAAACTATTACATTTAGAATGCATAAGCAATTAATTCCTACTATACGGCACGGGGAACTATATTCAGTCACTTCAGAAAGGCCATGAGGGAAGATAATATAAGAAAGGGGATGTATGTATATGTATGACTGGGTCACTTTGCTGTACTGCACGAATTGGCATAACAGTGTAAACCAACCACACTTTAATTTTAAAATATGTTTTAAAAAATATCCCTGTGAAATAAATTATGACATAGGGCTAGAGAGTTGATAGACCCCTCAGGTAGGACAGTGAACGTGTATTTCTGGCCTCGAGACCTGACAGCAAACTGATTACTCGTGGCCCCCAAGGACAGGGATGGAGAAAAAAGCATTTGCTAGGAGAAAAACTGCATACCAGATACCAGGGTATGTGTTAATTTGCTCAGGCAATGAAACCACATCTGGTAGCAGCTGCAATTGAAGTCACTGCCTGGTTAAGCTTACACTAAATCCACTGTCCTTCTCCAAGACACATCTAAGTCTTCTGTATAGGTCAAATAGGAAAGCAGGACAGGGACATAGCATGAGTGAAAAGCTCCAGTCTTGCCTCTTTCAAGCCCTTGATGGTGGCATTAATCTCTGCACTTCCTCCAGGGTTGTACAGCTGCCTTAGATTTACTATATTCCTAGGTAGAGGCAATTCTAATGACTTCCACTTGGCCTTCCCCACCATAATAGCCCTCACTCTCACGTCAAGGAAACAACATGAGTATGTAGTCCACTTATGTATTTAGCAGCTGAGTATATGTATTCTAGTCATGCATTCTGGACTAGGGAAGTAAACAAGATGAGTTCAAGGACCCATAGACCTGAGTTAACCTATATAAGTCCCTACTCTGACTGATGTGCCAGAGTGATGTTTAGGGTTTCCTGGAACCAATGTCAATTCAGAGCAATGCTGAGTAGTCTCTAAAAGGTCTGATTATTTCCTTTTCTCCAATGTACAGTGACTCTGGTGAAAGGTCTTTGGGGAAAGGCTGGGAGAAAGATTTACAATGCAAGTGTTCAATAGTATATCAGAGTTCTTTTTCAAAGGATCTAGGCCTCTGCTTCACTTAAGGGATTCTGGGACTATAAAGTGACTCAACTCAGGGAATTGCTTGAGGGCTCATGACTGATTTTATGACTTGAATTTAGACTAGTTCATTTAACCCAGAACTTTTCTGCATATACACACTGGGAAGTTAGTAGACTTCCTATGTATTTCACTTATAGGAACACCATGATTAGCCAACACCATAGTTCTGTGTAAGGCAGACTACTCGTGTGTCTGTGTGTGTGTGTGTGTGTGTGTGTGTGTGTGTGTGTAGCGCCGCACCCGCAGCATATCAAGGTTCCCAGGCCAGGGGTCAAGTTGTAGCTGCAGCTGCCAGCCTATGCCACAGCCACAGCAATGCCAGACCCGAGCCACGTCTGTGACCTACACCACAGCTCGTGGCAACGCCATATCCTTAAGCCAATGATCGAGGCCAGGGATTGAACCCACATCCTCATGGATACTAGTTGGGTTCATCACTGCTGAGCCACTAAGGGAATTCCCAAGACAGACTATTCCGATAGCTGCTTTAACTCTGCTGTCCATCATGGTAACCACACCTACCTTGCCTTTGGCAACTGAGAGCTGCTACTTGGCCTCTGCCACCTTATGATCCAGTTATATTTAGATTCTCCACCTGAGTGGCTCTGATTCCCACTGTAAGTTCTGGGGTACAGAGAAGACCCATCACACTATTCTTCAAGGATGCTGGGCTCTCCTCACAGCAGTGACGAATTTTATTGCTCACAGTACCGCTGAATGGTATGTCTTCTGGACCGTCCCAGTGTGGCCTTAAATGACAAATCCACTCTAACACTTCAATTTCCCAAAGCTTCTGAATCCCTTCTCTATATTAAACCAGGGAAGGCCCAGCATTTACAGGTCCCTCATGGTGGGCTGCTTTTTAGCCCATGTTTCAGACAACAAACCAAGCAAACCATTTAAGCCCTTTACAACTCCCTGAGCTACATTAAAAGCAGAATCTCTGCCTACTGAACACGGGTTAATAAATTTGGCCTGATCTATCTTTATGGTCCTTCCACCGTTATCCCACACCCTTATATCCATTCCCACACATGTTTCAATTTCTGCTGATATAAAATTAGAAATCTCAAGCAGTTCTTTCTCACTTAGTCATGGGGGCCATTCTGAACCTCATTTTTGGAGGTCTGCTGGAACTTGAATATAGTTATAGGTCTGGAAGCAAAGAGGAGTAGTTAGAGTGAGTCTTAAGGAGAATCAGCATTGTCTTCTATGGCAGCTGCCTCAGAGGAGACCATTACCACTTCCTCAGGCAATGCAGGGGTAACCCCCTCAGACAGAGGTAGAAAGAACTCTATATTACTGTGGGTGACGAGGCTTCCCCTGTGGGTGGGGAGAATTCTTCCACTGGATGACTCAGAATTTATGGGTTCATTATACACAGCTTCATCAGGGCCCTGCCACACATTTTCATCCCACCTTATAGGATCCAATTTTTTTCCAATCAATCACCCACACTTTCTGCAAGGCCAGGACTCAACTTGAAATTTAATTCAATCAATTGCAGGATGAGATTCTACATTTAATGTCCAGCAATTTCAGCTCTGCAGCTGCAGGAGATAAGGATCTCCTTCAGGGGACACCTACAAGGTCTATGGTCATTTATTACTCAGAATTCAAAGTCTTCAGCTCATCTATGTCTTCAGCCACTTTGTCCAGGGACGGTAGAAAAACCAATCAATGTCACTATATTCCTTACTCTTCCAAAAATGTTCAAAAATTTACATAGTCATTTAGCTCCTTACTTCTTATAAGTTTTGATTAGCAATATCCAATGCAGATATTCTGTGTGTCTCTGTAAAAGTTCATGGACTATCACTCCTCTCTTTACTCTAAAAATAAACAGTTCCATTAGCATTTGTAAATGTAATCATATGAGACAGTCAATCCCCCAAATCCAAGAACCTACTCAGAAAAAAACCTTAAAATTTGGTTCTTTAAGAACACTTTCAGAGTTCCCAGGTGGCACTGTAAGTTAAGGATCCAGCACTGTCACTGCTGTGGCTTGGGTCACCATTCTGTTGCAGTTTCGATCACCTGTCCAGAATTTCCACATGCCATGAGTGTGACCAAAAATAAAAAAATAGGATCACTCTCAGTACCAAAATCTACATTAGTCAGAGTTCTCCAGAAAAACAGAGCCAATAGGATGGATGGATATACAGAAAGATTCACAGATAGAGAAATAATTATAGAAATCAGCTCATGGGATTATGGAGGCTGAGAAGTTCCATGATTTACTCTCTGCAATCTGGAGAATAGGAAAGTCAGTGGTGTAATTCAGTCCGAATCTGAAGTCCCGAGATTCAGGGGTCTGATGGTAAGTTCCACTCTCTGTCCAAAAGCATGAGGACCAGGAGCACTGACGTCTGAGGGCAGGAGAAGATGGATGTCTCAGCTCAAGCAGAGAGAGCAAATTCTCCCTTACTCTAATTTTTTGTTCTATTTAGGACCTCAATGGGTTGGACGATGCCCACCAACGTAGGTGAGTGCAATCTTTTTCACTCAGTCTACTAATTCAGGCAATCTACTCAGGAGACACTCTCACAGACACACACACAAACTATGTCTTGCAAAGCTATCTGGGCATTCCTTAGCCCAGTCAAGTTGACACATAAAATCAGTCATCACACCAGTGAAGCCACAAAAGACTTGAATCTTATTTGAGAAAAAGGTTTTGTTTCATTGTTTTATTCTTTGCCCTTTTTAGTGAATTCAGTTTCTTCAGTCAGTCAGTACATGTTATTTATTTCTTCTTGAGTGAGCTCTGCTAGCTAATGTTCGTCAAGGAATCTTCCCATTTCATCTATTGAACAAATTTGGAGGCCAATATTTTCTATAATGATTTCTGTCATACATTCAATATCTGAAGATTCTTTATTGATATTGAAGATTCTTAATTGATCTGGAATTGCTGATTTTGGTAATTTGTGTGCACCCATCTCCCACACACACACACACACACACACCCGTCATACCAGTCTCACTAAACATACATTAATTTCTTTTCAAAGAAACAGTTCCTGGGTTCACTGATTTTTTTCTATCATTTCCTGGTTTCTATCTAACTTGTTTCTATTCTTTTTAAAAATTTTATTATAGTTGATTACAAAGTTCTGTCAATTTCTGCTGTACAGCAAAGAGATCCAGTTTTACATGTACATACATTCTTTTTCCCATATTATCTTCCATCATGTTTTATCACAAGTGATTGGATATAGTTCCCTGTGCTATACAGCAGGACCTCATTGCTTATCTATCCTAAATGTAATAGTTCACATCTACTAACCCCAAACTCCCAGTCCATCCCACTCCCTCCCCTCTATTCTTATATTTATTACTTTGCCTTCTTCTTGCCTTGGGTATAATTTCAATATATTTTTCCAATTTCTTCATGTGGAAGTCTAGGTCATTGATTTTTGAGACTCTTTCTTCTTTTTTAATATGAGACTTTAAAAGTACAAATTCCAATCTATATGCACTGCTTTAGCTTCATCTAGCAAATTTTGACCTGTTGTGTTTTCTTTTTCTAATTTCCCTTGAGATTTCTTTGATTCCTACATTACTTAACTTCTACGATTTCAGAGTTTCCAGATGTATTTCTAAAACTATTTCCTATTTTAATTCTTTTGTATTCAAAAAATGTATTGTATATAATTTCAGTCTTTTGAATTTGTCAAGATGTGGTTTTTGGCCCAGTATAGTCTACTTTGCACCCCCTCTATCACACTGGAATATTGTCTTTTATCCCTAGTAATCATTCTCACTATCTTGTATGCTTTGCGAGGCATTAAGTTAGCACCTCCAACTTGCTTTTGATTTGTGTTTGCAGAGTATACTTTTTTCCATTCCTATACTTTTAACTAATCTATGTATTTTTCTTTAAAGTGAAGGGTTTTTAACAGTATATAATTTGATTTTGCTTTTTCTATCCAGTCCAACAAATTCTGATTTTTAATCAACACGTGTAAGCGAATTACCTTTAGCATGGAAAGTGTATGCCTTTAAATCTACTCTCTTCTTACATTTTTCTAATTGTCACATCTGCTTTATATTCAGTTTTTCCGATTTCCTCCCTTCTTTCAGGTCTGTTGACCGGTTAGGATCATACCAGTTCATCTTCACTACTGGCTTATTAGTTATATATATTTGCTTAGCATTATTTAGAATTTGCTCTAGGGGTTACAGTATATATCTTCAACTCACAGCATGTCTTTAAATAATTTTACACCAGTACGTGGGCAGTGTGATATCTTGACTTTTCTTTCCTTCCTCCCATCCTTTGTACTACAGTTGTCTTATGCTTTAATTATATATATGTGGAGTTCCCTTTGTGGCTCAGTGGTTAACGAATCCGACTAGGAACCATGAGGTTGCGGGTTCGATCCCTGGCCTTGCTCAGTGGGTTAAGGATCCGGCGTTGCCGTGAGCTGTGGTGAAGGTTGCAGACGCGGCTCGGATCCCACGTTGCTGTGGCTCTGGCGTAGGCCGGCGGCTACAGCTGCTGTTAGACCCCTAGCCTGGGAACCTCCATATGCCGCGGGTGCGGCTCTACATAAAGGCAAAAAGACAAAAAAAAAAAAAAAATATATATATATATATATATATATATATATATGTGTGTGTGTGATAAATCCCATATTACATTGTTAATGCTTTGCCCATTTTTCAGTGGGGTTGTTGGCTTTTTTGCGGTTGAGCTGCATCAGTTGTTTGTATACTTTAGAGATGAAGCCCTTGTCAGTTGCATCATTTGAAACAATTTTCTCCCATTCTGTAAGTTGTCTTTTAATTTTCTTCTTGGTTTCCTTTGCTGTACAAAAGCTTGTCAGCTTGATTAGGTCCCACTGGTTTATCTTTGCTTTGATTTCTGTTGCTTTGGGAGACTGACCTGAAAGAACAATTGTAAGGTTGATGTCAGAGAATGTCTTGCCAATCTTTTCTTCCAGGAGTTTAATGGTGTCTTGTCTTATATTTAAGTCTTTAATCCATTTTGAGTTTACTTTTGTGCATGGTGTGAGAGTGTGTTCTAGTTTCATTGATATGCATGTTCTAGTTTCATTGATTTGCACTCATTGTAGTTCTGATTTGCATTTCTCTAATAATTTGTGATTTGAGCATTTTTTCATGTGCCTGTTGGCCATCTGTATGTCTTCTTTGCTGAAATATCTATTTTGGTCTTCTGTCCGTTTTTCAATTGGGTTGATTTTTGTTGTTGTTGTTTGGTTGTATAAGTCGTTTGTATACTTTGGGATTAGTATACAATACTAATTGTATACTAATTAGTTGAGTCATTTGCAAAAATTTTCTCCCATTCTGTGGGTTGTCTTTTCATTTTTTAATGGTTTCCTTTGCTGTGCAGAAACTTTTGTGTTTAATTAGCTCCCGTTGGCTTATTCGTGTTAGTTTCACATTGTCTTTATTCTAGGAGGTGGGTCAAACAAGACATTGCTGTGATTTATGTCAACGTGGGCTCTGCCTATGTTTTCCTCGAGGAGTTTTATACTGTCTGATCTTACATTTAGGTCTTTAATCCATATTGAGTTTATTTTTGTGTATGGTGTTATACAATGTTCTAATTTCATTCTCTTACATGCTGTTGTACAGTTTTCTCAGTTATAATCTCTTCAAGTATTTTCTCTGGACCTTTTGCTCTCTCTTTCCCTTCTAGAACCCCTATGATGTGAATGTTGTTACCTTTAATATTGTCGCAGATGTCTCTTAGCCTCTCCTCAGTTTTTTCATTCTTCTTTCTGTTTTAATGATTTTTATTTTTTCCATTATATCATTCTTTTCTCTTTATTCATTTCTGTAGCAGTGATTTCCACCCCTCTGTCTTCCACCTGACTTATTTGTTCCTCTACCTCATTTAACCTGACATTGTTTTTTTTTTCATTTCAGCTTATTTTTAGATTATTTTTCATTTCAGCTATTGCACCATTCATTTTGGTACTCAAATCCTATAGCTCTTTGTTAACCATTTCTCAATCTCTGCCTCCATTCTTTATCCAAGATCTTGGATGATTTTTACTATCATCACTCTGAATTCTTTTTCAGGCAAATTGCCTATCTCCTCATCATTTAGTGGGTTTTGTGGGGTTTTGTCTGGTTTCTTTGTCTGAAAGCTGCTCTCTGTCATCTCATACTGTCTTCTTTCCTGTTTAGCGGCCCTTTGACAGTTGGTATGTAGATACTGAAGCAGGTGTCCAGTCCTGGAGTTCTCAGGGATGGGAGTGGTTCACATGTACCTCTTTGCTGGGTAGACTCTAGAGATTGCTCTATGTAGATATAGGAGCAGATGCTGCTGTTCTGCCAGCACTCTCCTTGCCTGGACACTCTAGGGATCTCTGTCTAAAGACTCAGGGGCAGGGGGACCTCTCCCTATTTGTTGCTAACAGGCTCTCGCTGTAGCTGCAGGATGTGCATTTCTGGCAGTCCTGACCCTTGCCCTGTCCTAGGAGGAGTGCTCTCTGTAGCCCTGCAGATTGGAACGTGGGTTAATGGGCCTCCCCTGGCTTCCTTGGTGTGGAAAGAGTGTAACTGATGTGAGCTTTCACAGGACCACTGGCAGGGGTCCTGTGCCTTGTGCCTTTCACTGGCTGGGCAGCCCAGAGCTCTGTCAGAGAGGGCACCCTAGCAGCCCTCTTGTGGGATGGGTGCTGCCACTAGCATATTTCTGGTGCTGTTTGCTGGCCCGATCTTCTGCAGATTCTCTGGGCAGAGCCAAGATGCCTGGGTTTTCCCTGATCGACAGGGAGCAGGCACTGGCAGCCCTCTCATGGGATTGGACACTGCCATGCTGGCACGATCCTCTGGGTAGAGCCGAGATGCCTGTGTTTGCCTGTGTTTACCCTGTTCAAGCAGATCACTGCTTTTTCAGGAGGTGGGCACTGCCACCAGCACATTTTCTGGTACTGCTTTACTGGTGGGAGTCTCCGTAGAGTCTCTGGGTGGAGCCAAGGCGCCTGTGTTTTCCCTGATTGGCAGGGAGCAAAGCAGGCACCAGAGGCCCTCTCAAGGCAATGGGTGCAGCCTACCCGAGTGGAGCTGAGACTCCTATGTTTTCCCTGCTCAAGAAGGTCGATGCTTTTGCAGGAAGTGGGCACTACCACCAGCAGCTTTTCTGGTGCTTCTCTGCTTGTCAGAGCCTTCGCAGATTTTCTGGGTGGAGCCAAAGCACCTGTGTTTTCCCTGATCACTCAGAGGCTGAGCACTGCCACCCCCAGCAGCTCTTCTGGCACAGGTTGGGTGCCACTAGCATGGGGTTCCGGCCGGCAGGAACAGGGAACTTGTGTTATTCCCCCAGGTGGAAACTCCACCTGCTCCAAGAAGTCTGTGCCCTAGGGCTGTGCTGCTTCCTAGCCATTGCTAGGCAGCCGCTACAGTCAAGTGGTTTCTGAGCTGAGGCAGGCAGTGTTCTGCAGCTTGAGAAAGTGGGAATAGGGAACAAGGCTGTAGAGGTGGATCCCGCCCCTTCCTTCTAGCACCCCCAAACAATGGTGTCTAGTCTCTAAGCCCGACTGCGTTGCCTCTGCTTAGATGCTCTGCATTGCGGTCACCCTAAAATCTAAGTCCCTCTAGGCTGCTTCTGCATGACCATCCCCAGGTTTTCCCCACGTAGCCGGCCCCAGCTCCCTCTCTGGGTCTGATCTCTAAGGCCAAAGTTTTGGTTCCCAACACCTGCTGGCACCTGTCTACGGTCGCCTGTTGCCTGTAGCACTAACTGCTGGTGTAAGACTGTCTCCTGCTTCACTGCTTCAGATCATTTGTCTAGAGATCCTCCTCCAGTTTTAGCTGATCTTGTCACTGGTGGGGAACCCTCCCAGGGTTCAGGAGCTATTCCTCTTTCCAGCTCCCACCTGGGAGACCAGGTCCCATCTCATTTCCTTTCAATTCTTTCTCTCTTGTTCTACATCGAGAACTACTTGCAGGATTATGTAGAAAGATACTGATAAGGAAGTTTCTCTGAGATGGCCCTGGTTCATCATTCTCATAGAAAGCCGAAGAGATGGCCTATAAGCACTTATCTCATACCCGCTAAAGTAGTGATCTTCAAACTTCTCTACTACAATGCATGAAAAATATATATTTAGTATATAACTAGGTAGGTATATCAATATATGCATATGTATATGTGTGGAGCCTATTCTCATATTCTATATGCAGTTCAGGCTGATATTTACAGTTTTTGTTTTTGTCATTTTATGGCCACATCCGCAGCATGTGGAGGTTCCCATGCTAGGGTTTGAATCAGAGCCGTGGCCTCTGGCCTACACGACAGCCACATCAACGGCAGATCTGAGCCATGTCTGCGACCTACACCACAGCTCACAGCAATGCTGGATCTTTAACCCACTGAGCAAGGCCAGGGATGGAACCTCATACTCATGGATACTAATCAGATTCGTTTCCGCTGAGCAACAACAGGAACGCCACCATTTTATTTTAACCCTTTTCTTTAAAATGCTATTTGTGCTTCATAATATTAATCTTATAACTCACTATGAATCACAAATCACAATTTGGTAAACAGTAAAGTCTTTTCACAGAACATCTCCAATGATTAGTAAATGCTGCTCTTGAAGTACATGCAAATGCATGCGCAAACACTCATTTTGTCCTCATCCTTAAAAATTCAGTATGTTCAGACAAAAGGACATCTTTGATATATGCCACTAGTGTCACCACAACATACATAATTACTTAGGAAATGTAAGTGCCATCTGTAAATCTTCACATTAAAATTCAGATACCAGTGTCAGAGTTCCTGTTGTGGTGCAGCAGAAACAAATCCAACTAGTAACCACGAGGTTGCGTGTTGGATCCCTGGCCTCGCTCAGTGGGTTAAGAATCCAGCGTTGCCGTCAGCTGTGGTATAGGTCACAGATGCAGCTTGAATCCCACATTGCTGTGGCTGTGGCATAGGCCGGCGGCTGTAGATCCGATTTGACCCCTACTCTGGGAACCTCCATATGCTACAGGCACAGACCAGAAAAAGCAATAAATTAATTAATTAATTAACATTCAGATACCAGTGTTCATTTGGCACACGACAAGTACCACTTGATACAGACAGCAACTAACAGGCAAAAGACTCAGCAGCTTCCTAGGGCCTGCTGTATTTTGGATCCTGCGGAAAAGGTCCCTGGGCTTGGGCATAGGTGAAGGGCATGCACTGCTGTGCTATACACCAAAAGGACCCTATCTCCTACTGTGTTCCACTCTTATGAGGCAAGCGTGAGAGTTGCATTTCACATGATAAGTAATTAGTAATTTGACCTCAACCACCAAGCAGTCCAAACTTCGATGCCAACTATGGCTAATACTCTGGAAAATGGCAGCTTCCCAGAATCTGCAGAACTTGTCCCATCCCCCACTCACTGGTGATCCTGTGGAAATTTAAATTTCTTCATAAATTCTCCTGCTTGAAAGAAGGAAAGCTCTGCTCCTGTGGAAAACTGCAGGTGGAGGAGCTGCTGGGAGGCCCAGCTCTCCTTGTTTAGCAGCACACAGAGAGTTCCTAGAGTCAGGTATCAGGCAGTTCTTTCATACTTTCTGCTGCTTCTTGTGTGTCACCAGACTTACCTCACATCTTGCTTCTTCTGCCCAAATCCAATGATGGTCCTTTATCAGGTTAGCCAGATCTCCCCCAGGAATGGTGGGAGAAAGCTAAAGACTGGCATCGAGTTGAAGTCTGCCCTGTGAAGTGGAGTGGGATGATTCAGGAATCAAAGTCTAGGTCCTCATGATCCACAGCTGTCCGGCCATCTGATGGCATGAATTTGACCATTTGCTGGATAGGTGCTCACAGAAAGTCTAAGTCCAGAAATTACTAGCTCCCATCCTTTGAGCATTTCTTTAGTGAACACCACGAAAAAAAATGGACTTGAAGGGAGAAAAGCAAATAAAATTCGATAATGATAGTATATTTGCTGAAAAAGATCAAAAAGGATAAGAGATAAACTAAATAAGAGATAAAAGGTTATGTGTTCTCACAGTTTTAAAACATTGAAGAACTGGAGTCCCCATCGTGGCTCAGTGGAAATGAATCTGACTAGAATACATGAGCACGCAGGTTCAATCCCTGACCTCGCTCAGTGGGTTAAGGATCCAGCCTTGCCATGAGCTGTGGTATAAGTCACAGACGCGGCTTGGATCTGGTGTCGCTGTGGCTGTGGCATAGGCCAGCAGCTACAGCTCCGATTGGACCCCTAGCCTGGTAACCTCCATATGCCGTGGGTGCGGCCCTAAGAAAGCAAAACAAAACAAAAAAAAGCAATTGAAGAACGATTACCACGCCCAAGCTCATATTGCTCACCACAAGACAGGCCAATAAAACGAGAGACAGGGTGTTAGGGCAAGGAATAACAACTTTATTCTGTAAGCCAGCAGACTGAGAAGGTGGTGGACTGGTGTCCCAAAGAGCCGTCTTACCTGAGTTAGAATTCAGATGTCTCTCCTACCAAAAGGAGAGGAGGTGTGGCTGGTTGTTGCAAACTTCTTGGTGTCAGAATCCTTTGTTCTCCCCGCTGTTCACATACCTCTGGTCATGTTCCTGTAAAAAAGGCAACAAAACAATTATTATTCTCCATTCTGCAAATCTGTATCTCTACATGAATGGACAGGTGTTATACCTTTAAAAGTCAAGCCTGGGAGGCAGAGCCTTAAGAATGGGCTATCCTTATATTTCAGGTTTCTTCTCTCTCACAGAACTACAATTCCTATTCAACCCTGCCCCCACATTGAAAGTCCTCCCTTTTCCAGCTCAAGGTCTTTCCTTAAAAGACCCTCAACTGGATGTTACTTGAACAATAGGTCCTTATACATTTACAAAAGCTACTTTCTGACTAGGGCTTCCTTCCTTTCTGTACACTATTTTCCACACAAAAACTGGTATGCTATATAAAAGTAATTAGAAACCTGCGCACAGCTTCCTGACTACATTCACAAGACTTTATATTCCAGTGGCTTAAGCAACATAACTTTACTAACACAGAAAATGCTCATTTAAGAAGATAAAAGTCCAAAATAACTTTATTGCTCATTCCAAGAACTACTTGAAAGACCCATCAACTCTTCAATAAAAAGTTCCAAATGACATTTTTCAACTTCAAGACACTCTGAACTGTCTTAAAATTGTTGCCCTGTGGTGTCCACTAAACCTCAACCATTATATCACAATTCTTACTCAATCCTAATCACACCCTGCTCCCACATTGAAAGACCCGCTCTACGCCAGACTTCAAAATCTGAATAAATAGCCTTCCTGCCCTGCCACCTCTGAGACTCTAAGAAGGCTCTGTCCAGGGAGTGCTCTCCTGGCAGTGTCATGCAATAAAATCTGCTTATCAAGTTGTTTGGCTGATATTTGGGAGGTGTATGAAGATCATAGTCACACTGTTGTACATCATGCCACAGAGGACTGAGCTTAGATCCTAAGGCCAATTACTATGGATATTTCTGAACCATCCACTAACCGAAT
Organism: Catagonus wagneri; assembly: GCA_004024745.2. NCBI lineage: Eukaryota > Metazoa > Chordata > Mammalia > Artiodactyla > Tayassuidae > Catagonus > Catagonus wagneri. Next base: position 675,591 of record PVHT021183539.1, on the reverse strand, counting down.
GACAATAAGTATATTCAGAGAAATCAGTTGCCAGTCCAGTGATTTAAATGTGCATTGCTCCAAGCAAAAAAAGGAAGCAGAGGTGAATGTACTCATTTTACAGATGTGAGCAAAGTCATTGCCAGTATGACAGAAAACCCAGAGGCAGAGAAATAGTTAATCAAAGCATGTATTAAAATAGGTATTAAAATCCTATAATATCTGTCTCTATCATGGCCATCTTTCTGAGACATTCTCCACTAAGGGTAACCTGGGGCTGGCTGTCTGTCTCCAAAGTTTTGGATGCATAAGAAAGACTGCACTGGAGGAAAAGAAACAAAAAGAAAAAACACTTCTAAAAATTAAAAAAGCGGAGTTCCCTTCGTGGCTCAGTGGTTAACGAATCCGACTAGGAACCATGAGGTTGTGGGTTCGATCCCTGGCCTTGCTCGGTGGGTTAAGGATCCGGCGTTGCCGTGAGCTGTGGTGTAGGTCACAGACGCGGCTCGGATCCCGCGTTGCTGTGGCTGTGGCGAAGGCCGGCGGCTACAGCTCCTGTTAGACCCCTAGCCTGGGAACCTCCATATGCCGCGGGTGCGGCCCAAATAAGACAAAAAAAAAAAAAAAAATTAAAAAAGCGAAACAAAACAAAGCACTCTTCCAGCCCCCTCTCTTCAGGGTCTCGGCTTCACGGGCAGGAAAAGTTCAATCTGCTCAGCACCCCACCCCCCCTTCAGCTCAGGGCACATGTGCGTGGCGTGTGTGCGCCCGTTGTTGCGCATGCGCCTTGCTGTGCGCTTTCCGTTAGCCGAGTTGGGTGGTTGGTGGACGCGTTCGTCCTTCTTTGTTCTTTCTCACTAGTGAAACTCACCAGGTAGGTCCCTAGATTCGAGCCGCCGAGAGTTTAAGGGTGTGTGAGTGTGTGGCGAGCTAGCGGGTCCAGTTGGTGCGCTCTGGGGCCTCCGAGGAGGAAAGTCCTTGAGGTCGTCGTCCTTTTCCTCACAGGTGTCGCAGCATCCATGTCTCTCGTCCTAGTGGATGGGAAAGGGAGGGGGGTGGGCGGCGGTGAGCAAGGGGTCAGGGGAAGGTGGGGAGAGTCTTGGGGGCGTTACTTAAGGTGTCGGGGTCCTGGAGGTCCTGGAGTTGCCCACGGCACAGAACCCAGAGTTCGCAGTTTCGCAGGGCAGGGTGGCGGGGCGGGTGGTAAAGGAAAGGCCTAGAAACGGGGAACGCCGTGGGCTTGTGGCTGCGTCCTGAGATCTAGTGTCCCGCGCTGGGTGCCAAGGGAGAAGCGGGCCCATTAGTCTGTATGCAGACTCGCCTCAGCCATAGACACTGAGAAAACGGCCATAGGCAATGTGTAAAGGGTTGAGCCTTTCTGTGTTTTCTGACATGAAGGGGGGAAAACGGGTCTAGTAAATGGGAATGTGACAAAAGCAATAGCCACTCAAAAGTTTTAAATTTCCAGCAGTATTTCACTGAATGTCTTCAGATAGGGAATCCAGTTGTGAAATCAGACTTCCTCACAAAAGTCCTCTCTCTTACCATGTGCCTTAAGGCGATTTCTCTGCCAGCTTGGCCGTGACACAGATAGCTTTACAGGCAGCACTGTTTAGTGTAATTGAGATGCATGTACACTTATACTTAACCTGAGATTTATTCTGAAAATACTTTCAAATTTTAAAAAAAATTAACAGCCAACATTTCACCATAAAAGTGATCAAATGTAGCTATAGTCTTAAATATGTTTTCCAAATCACAATATTCTACTTTCAGTGTGAAATATGAGTGAACAAGTGAACTCAGCATCTGGACCTGCAGATGAAGATTCTTCCCAGTTGGTTGAACCTGTGGTTGTGAGTGCCCTACCATTTGAGGTTTTCTATTAGCATAAATGCATTTTTGAGGAAATGATGTTGATAAAGGGTGATAGATGGTTATGAAGGATAATTGATCCAAGTGGATTACAGTCTCGTTTTGCCTGGATGGGCATGCTGTTATGTTCCCTGGAAATGTGCCCAGGGACTTCCTTCTCGTGCTTATTAACAAGAGATTGCATATATCCATCCCAGCATAGATGTAAATAGTTTCAAAGGTCTTTCTGGTAACAGTTCGGGGCGCTAACTCTTCTCGGTGTGAAGAGTAACTTTATTAAGAATAATTCTACAGAATTGTGTTGGAAAATATGTGTTTAGACTTATTTGTGACTAGATATATCTATATTTTGTATGTTTAGGTTATTAGATGAATTAACAACAAAAGCTTTTTTTTTTTTTTTATTTGCAAACACCCACACTCTGCCAGGACCAGCAGCCCAGTGAGGAGCAACCTCAAGAAGAGGAACCACCAACTGAGTATCAGGATATTTCACCTGGGAAGGCTGGAGAAGATGAAGAGGCACTGGAGGTTCAGGATGAAGAGAAGGGGAAGAATGCCTCTGGAGGTAACGTGTATCATGCATTATGACGTAACCAGTAAGAAGAGGAAAGGAAACGCTGGAAAAAGATTGAAAAAAGCAAGTATAGCGAGTATAGTGTGCAACTTACTGTGGTCACTGGAATTTTCCCTTTTTTTCAAGACAAGGGGGGCAATTAAGTTGTCTGAGGACAATCTTGGGAAAGAAAAATGGTAATAACATTTGGAAAACTCTGCTTTCCTTTTTTTTTCTAGCAGTATACTCATGAGGTTCTGACACACACATGTTTTACCACACTAGCCTAAGGCTTTTATTTCATAACTCTGAGGGAATGAATATTACCATTCTCTTATTTACATTTTAAATTGATACCTTTTTGTAAAAGGTCCTGGTCCAGAAGCCGATCCCGAGGAAGTGGCTCAGACAAAGACTGGGGGTAAGGGCGGAGACGGTCCGGATGTCAAGGAGGAGATTACATCAAATCTGGAGCCCATGAAAATGCCAGAGGCAGGTATGTCATCCATTAACAATGTGGTTTATTGTGGTTTTTATTTTTCAGGATATTATATCTTTAATAATATTTACCATTACTGTTATTTAATAACAGAGTTCATGCATTCTTCGAAAGATAGTTCAGACCCCAGATGCCTGACTGCCTGACTTACAGATTTTCAGATATAGAAACAAATGGGGTCAAAGCCATATCAAATTATAAAAAGGAAAACACGTTCTTACTGGAGTATAAGTACTTTAAGCAACAGCTAATAATTTTCAGATTCTTTTTTAATTTCTGTGTTTAACAAATCCGCAATGCATTTATAATAAATATCAGCTTCTGTGAAATATGCTGAGGCACTGAAGTAAGTTCTAGTACCAGCTCTAACCTAATTTGTGCGATTCGGGGAAATCCCTTACCTTCTAAACCCAACTTTTCTCTTATATAAATAGTACATCAAAGCAGATATACTGAAATCGTTTTCAGTGCTAGTTGTTGCATTCTCCGGTTCTCTTGGATGGAAAACATAGAATACAAGGATGCTCCATTTTGCATGATTTGGGGTTACCATAAAATATCCTGAGTCAAATTTTAACATCCAGATTGAGATTTCCTTTTTTTTTTTTTTTTTTTTTTTGCCTTTTGTCATTTTAGGGCTGCACCCGCGGCATGTGGAGGTTCCCAGGCCAGGGGTCTAATCGGAGCTGTAGCCACTGGCCTACGCCACAGCCACAGCAATGCAGGATCTGAGCCGCGTCTACGACCTACACCACAGCTCACGGCAACGGCGGATCGTGAACCCAATCGCCGGATCCCTGAGCAAGGCCAGGGATCGAACCCGCAACCTCATGGTTCCTAGTCAGATTCATTAACCACTGCGTCACGACGGGAACTCCCAGATTGAGATTTCACTGCTATTAAGAAACATTCTGCTTGATGTTTGTTTTTCTGCGTGGCTGAGTACCTCCTCTTAAATTCTGTAAAATTCTGAATTCTCTACCTCTTAAAAAACAGTTGCATTTTATAATCCTTTCCCAGTGAAACTTGAAATGACTGAATAGTAAAATGGCAGGAGATAGTATAGTTTGCAGTTTCTGTGGTTGATCAGGTTGAGACATAGTCCGGACATGTGGTCACTGGTGCTCAAGACCAGTGTGAGACACATATGCTCAGCGCACTCCATGCCCCCACTGTCAGTCTTAATGAAGGCTAATAAAAATCTGAACACCATAATATGATCACCTCTAATCGTATCAAATGGTTATGTAAGTTTCCTCCTTAAGACATTAGTTTTGAAAGTGTTGAAGGTCAAAGATTGTAACTCTAGTACTTCCCAAGTAGACAATTTAAGAATCTTTCACATTTGTGTTTTCCAAATTGTTGAACAGCACAGGGAACTATATCTAATCTCTTGGGATAGAACATGACAGAAGATTGTACAGGAAAAAGAATGTGTTGTGTGTGTGTATATATATATATATATATATATATATATATATATATATATATATGTAGGAGTGGGTCACCGTGCTGTACAGCAGAAATTGGCACAACACTGTAAATCAGCTATACTGTTATGAAAAACCCTAACAAAACCTCAAGAAAATTGAAGCATACAAAAAATAAATGAACAAAAAGTTATCAGTTAAATGTTTTGACTTGAAATATTATTCTGAATATAGGATAGCTAATGAACCTATTAAAAGCTGGTTGTCAGTAGGAGGCTAAACAGTATCCTTGTTTTCTTGTGTAACTAGAAAGAGTGGTGTGTTTTTAAAATGTTGATAATATGCCTGAAAAGTCTCTACAGAGGCTTAACTGAATGTCGGCCAAAGGATCGTCCCTGGTGTTCTGGTTTTAGTTCATTTCATACTTGTAGTATCATATAAATACAGTTTTGCTAAGTAACTTTAGCAAATGGTTTTAGTCTATTGTATGTTTGAGTATCACCTAAATAAAGTTTTGCTAAGTAATTTTACTGTTACATTTCTATTATAGGTGAAGGGCAGCCATTGGTTTAAAAGAAGACAAGCTGAAACCCTTTATGCTGTCTCATGTTGGAAATTTGACATTAAAATTCTGTCAATAAAGCTTTACAGTTTTCTCCTTGCACATCTTTTGTAAATTTATTCCTAGATAGTTGATGTTAAAAATTCATGGCTTGTGAATTTTCATAGGTACTTTGAGCATCTACATAGACGTAGAATTTTTGTTTATAGAATTTCTATCCAGCAACCGTGCTAAGTATGCTTATTAATTCCAAAAAGATGTAGGTCAAGACTTTTTTCAAAATACACGGTTATATTTGAATAATAACTGTTTCTGCTGACTTAAGCATTACATCTTTTTACAGCAGTGGACAAACCTAGCCAGAATAATGGTGACTAAAACAGATGTTATTGGACATTTTTCCTCATAGGAAATGAAAATTTTGCACCATTTCATTGTGTTTACAGTGCTTTTTTTGTAGATATACTTTTTAAGAGTAAGTTCCATTCTATGCCTTGTTTGGTAATAATATTTATCTTGAATCTATATTGATTTTTATCAGACACTTCTAATATGTGTATTGAGATGACCATAGGATTTTTTTCCCCTCCATTATTCTGTTAATGTGGTAAATGACATTGATTACCTTATACATTTAAACCAAACTGGCATTCCTAGAGTTAAAAATTTTGGTCATGACATACACTTTGGGAGTAATCTGTGTCTTAATATGTGTACACACACACACACACAAACACACACACGTTATAAAAGCCTTCATTCTTCTCTTGAATAAAAGGATTAACAAAATTTGGCACACAGATCTCACTTTGTATCCCTGATGAAATCATCGATAGAGAAACATTTTGATAACTTAATATACTTATTTTGTGTTATAGAAAAACATAGTAAGTCTAGAGCCATTGCGACAGGTTGTAGAGACACGGAAAAAAAAAAAAAAAACCTACTCTCAAAAATTTCATGGTGAATGCCACAGCATCTCTTGCAAACACTTCTGACTTTTCTTCAAAGTTTTTCAGGTGCAAGAAGAGAAGAGCCACAATTTTTTTTTCCTCCATAACGTCCTCCCTTGGCTTGACAGTCACCAGATCCATCCAGAAGCCCTCTGGCTGTCTCATTCTTCCCTTATACCCTTATTACTATACATAATAACAGAAATTACATCTTTGTGGCACCATTGACATCCTCACAAACCAAAATCTACTTCTATAACCAAGGGCTCTACTCAGAATTCATTCTGTTTAGGGAATGATAGGTGATTATAAGCAGTAGTTGTTTCCCCCTTACAAAGCTTGAGGGCTAGAGGGGTGGGATGATGGAGGATGATGCAAATAAAGCAGAATGCTAACTGTTCACTCAAAAACTCTTTCCAGGTCCTAAAGGACTGGAAACCTAGCAATCAGATCTATGGTGAGATTTAGGTAGGGTATCCCATTTTACCACAAACTATGTGAGAAGCCCTTAGATTGTGGAGCTCCCTAAAAAGATTAGATTTTAGCTAGCAGAAAAGGGAAATGAACCAGAGACACTTGCCGAGGTAAAATGACTTGGGTCTTACCTGCTCTGTCTCCATATTGGCTATGACATGAAATAACCGTGGGTTTCAATCCTGGCTTTGATACACACTGTGTGATGGTGAGAAAGGTATTTATATCATTCAGATCTGTGTCCCCATTTCTAAATTGGACGTTACAATATTTACACTAATTGATTGCTATGAAACATAACATATACCAACTAGGCATTCCATTGCCAATGGATTTGGCTTGTATTCCATTTTCCCATTTAAATGTTCAAATATTTTAAATTTTATTTGCCTTTACAATAATATCTCTAGCAAGTGATACTGATAATGAATTTCAAGTTGGTATATAAGGCTAACTTTCAAAATGAATTAGAGGTAAAGGATGAATTAATTGGATGTATTGGAGGTAAAGGAGGAATGGAGGTGAAGGATGAATGAAAGAATAAAATGATTTGGGTAAAGGATCCAGCATTGTCACTGCAGTGGCTTGGGTCACTGCTGTGGTGCAGGTTTGATCCCTGGCCCGGGAACCGCTACAGACACGGTCAAAAATAAAGTCACGTGCGTTACTGGGTCACACTGCTATACAAGATAACTTGATGAAACATTGTAAATCAACTATACTTTAGTAATAAAAAAGTGAATTTGAGTTCAGAAATGTATATTGCCTAAATAAATATATTGATTAAATAGCAGTATAGCTGGTGTCAGACATGACATCAGTTCTAAAGTTGATTGGTAAATAACTGAGGGCCAAAAAGGCTGCCCTAGGTCATGGTATATGTGGAAAATTGTGCTCCTTGTTGTGTACGATACCAAAGAAAATATGCCAATATTCTGTTCATGCCACACCACACAACTCAACATCAGAGACTGGCAAGTGGTCAGGGAGTCAGTACCTAAGTGGCATTGCAGGAACTACAGGGCCAAATGGTGCCCTGCTACAGTTGTCAGGTTGGCTTGTCACTCTTCTTTACATTTGACCAGAATAGAGACAATGAGCCCAAGAGTATTCAAACATTAATTGCTTAGAGACAGAGCAAAAGCAAGATGACCTTGGTGTCAGTTCCCTTTGTCCCTAGTCCTACAGTTTCACACTGAATCAGAGGTGCTCAGTGACAGACACCACAGGTGGTGGGTCTCTCTGACAGCAAGGAACCCACAGCTGAACCCTAAGTCAGTGAGCAGTTGTACTCTCAGATGGGGTGGGAGGATTGCCCTGCACTCAAATGAAACCAGAGATGGATGAGTGAGAACCTCGATTCAGCCTCTAGCCAGTAGGGAGGCAAATGAGAAACTGCCTAGTAGCAGCTCCTCACCAGGCTGCCTATCTCCCCTTGCTCCAAGAGCAATCACAAGGTGTTCTGCCAAAATTCAGGTCAACCTGCCATCTAACTTTGCTTACGTGGCCTAAGTGGGGACGTATAAGGTCACCAGGGCACCAAGGCAGAGCCACACCCCTGTAGTGTCTGGCACAAAACAGAAGGCCATATTGCGGCGCCTACAAATAAAACATCTATAATACTGATTCTTAAATGGAGGAGATACTTGTCCTGTCAATCATTACAAAATATTAATTCAGTATGCATGCATTGATCCTTAGCATGTTTCAAAACATATCTGCAATGCTTGAAATGAAAAGACCAATGATCTATGGTGCTTGCAGGGGAAATCACACTGGTGGACCAAACACACACATAAACAGAAAAGCAGTGCAAAGGCGAAACACAAGGAAGGGACCCAGGGGGCAAAAAAAGCAGTGAATAGGTGTCCAGGAAGCAGGAAAAAAACTAGAAGAGGAGACTCATTGTGAGAGTGAAAGAGGTTAACTGAACTTCCCACTCCCACTGGTCGTTGCATTCATGTATTGATTCTGTTATATAAATCTGTTGACATCTATGTCTCTGTTATGGACTGAAATGTATATGTTGTGTCCCTCAAAAAATGTATATGTTGAAGCCTTAACACCCAATGTGATGGTATTTGGAGCTGAGGCCATTGAGAGATAATTAGGTTTACATGGGGTTATGAGTGGGGCTCTTATGAGTGGGGATTATGTCCTTTTAAGAAGGAACATCAGAGCACCCCACACCTCTCTGTGTGTGTGTCTACCTGTGAGGACACAGCAAGAAGGCAGCCATCTATGAGCCAGGAAGAGAGCTCTCACCAGAATCCAACCATACTGGCATTCTGATTTGGACTTCCAACCTCCAGAACTGTGAGAAAATACATTTCTATTCTTTTTGTGTGTGTGTGTCTTTTTAGGGCCACATCTGCGGCATATGGAGATTCCCAGGCTAGGGGTCAAATCGGAGTTGTAACTGCCAACCTATGCCATGGCCACAGCAACGCCAGATCCGAGCCATGTCTGCAACTTACGCCACAGCGCATGGCAATGCCGGCTCCTTACCCAACTGATCAAAGCCAGGGATTGAACTTGCATTCCCATGAATGCTAGTCAGATTCATTTCTGCTGAGCCACGTCGGGAACTCCCATTTCTGTTCTTTAAATCACCCTTCCTATGGTATTATTGGCAGCCTGAGCTGACAAATGCAGCTTCTCAGATAAAAACTAAAATAATCACCACTGTCAGTATTGTATTCATTCAAAAGTATTCATCAAGTCTGTTCTTTGTATATGGGAAGACTCAGTGGATTAACCAATGCAGCCCCTAACAGAGCTGATCTGAGAAAGTAGCAGAGTGTCCAAGAATTATTATGAACGTAAAAATAGGGAATAGTACACTGGCATGGATGCTTCTGGACAAAGTAATGTGTACAAATCCCCCTCTACAAGAACAGAAACTTGTCAAAAGAGATTTCCTATGATCACTAATTTATAATGTATTACTTGCAGTAAACAAATTGCTGGCTTGATAATGGCTGTGCTTGATTAAGTGAGTAGCATGTGTTATCATCACTCTGAGAAAAAAAATAATCAAACCTGTCGGAGCACCTGCTGAGAATCAGACTCCAGGATCTGGGCTAAGCAGCTCTGAGGATATAGGAATAATTCAAAGAGGATGAGAGTTATTAAAGAGCTCAGAATCTAAGGAGCAGAAAACCACAAAGTAGATAATGGCTGATGATAAGAACCATGACAAGGAAAACCTAGGGTATTCTCAGAACACAGAAGAGAGCCCTGTAAACCAGGTGGTCAGGAATGACTTCTCCCCGGGGATGATGTGTGCGCTAAAGGTGCTGCTTCACTATAAATACATTTCAATCACTCTGCTCATCATCCCCCTTTTTCATTAATAATATAAATCTCTCTACTCAATTACCTTCATTCTATAGATGAAGAAGCTGAAAATCATTTTATTTTGTGGATATGCCATAATTTGTTTAACAATTCACTGATTGTTGGATAATGTGATTGTTTCCAGTTTGGGGATTAATGAATAAGTGTTCATGTAAAAGCCTTTGTGTAGATATATACTTTCCCTTGTCACAAATAAATATTCAGGAATGGGATGGCTGAAGCCTACAGTAAGTATACATTTAACTTTTTAAGAAACTGCCTGATATACATTGTACACTCCCAGCCATGTATGACAGTTCTAGTTGTATATGAGTTCCTTTCTTGAGGAACATTTGATGTAGTCTTTTAAATTTTCCCTATTCTACAGAGGAAGTAGAAATGAAGCCATGAATTTAAAAATATGATCCTCTACTTTAAATCAAGTCCATTATCTCTCTCCATGCTTTAATTAACATTGACGTGTTTTTTATCTAAGCCTTAAGTTCAAGGTAGAAAATATTTCTGATTAAATATTTTATAAATGATTAAAAGCAGGGAAATGACTTAATAAATTGACAAGGGTGGTACTAAAAAAAAAAAAAGCTTACATCACTTGTACCCAGATTCTGTAATAAAAGAACCCAATAAAGATGGCTGGCATCTTTAAAATAAAAAAAAAAAATTTCCCTATTCTAATAGGTGTGTGGTGGTATCTCATTGTAATTTTTATTTGCATTTCAGCATTTCATGTGTGTTTTCACGTGTTCACTTGCCAGCCATGTAGATCTGCGTGTTTGAAACTCTTATGTATATTTTCGGTGTTAGCTTTTTATATATTTTTAAGAATTACTGTTTATTTTTATTTATTCTTATTCTGAAAGTTCGCAGTAACGTCCCTTAGTCTAAATATTTGTTCATTTCTACTGGATACTCATGACCTTCATTTTTAGGACCATTCTTTTTTATTATTATTATTATTAATTATTTATTTATTATTTATTTGTTTGTTTATTTTTACATTATATCCAGCTGTACAGCGTGGTGACAGGGTTACACATACATATATGGATTCATCACAAGTGGTTAGACATAGTTCCCAGTGCTATACAGTAGGATCTCCTTGCTTTTCCAGCCCAGAGGCAACAGTCTACAACTATTAACCCCAGAGCTCCCCACCATCCCATTCCCTTTTGGCAACCACAAGTCTGTTCTTGAAGTTCTTGATTTTCTTTTCTGTGTAAAGGTTCATTTGTGCAGTATATTAGATTCCAGATATTAGTGATATCATATGGAATCTGTCTTCTCCTTCTGACTTACTTCACTCAGTATGAGGGTCTCTAATTCCATCCATGTTGCTGCAAATGACATTATTTTATTCCTTTTTATGGCTGAGTAGTATTCCATTGTGTAAGTATACCACATCTTCCTAATGCAATCATCTGTCGATGGATATTTGGGTTGTTTCCATGTCTTGGCTGTTGTGAATAGTGCTGCAATGAACATGTGTGTGCAAGTGTCTTTTTCAAGGAAACTTTTGTCCCATTATCTGCCCAAGAGTGGGATGCTGGGTCATATGGTAGTACCATGTATAGTTTTCTAAGGTACCTCCATACTGTTTTCCATAGTGGTTGTACCAGCTTACGTTCCCACCAACAGTTCAGGAGGGTTCCCTTTTCTCCACACCCCCTCCAGCATTTGTTGTGTGTGGACTTGTTAATGATGGCCATTCTCACTGCTGTGAGGTGGTATCTTGTAGTAGTTTTGGTTTGCATTTCTCTAATCATCAGTGATGTTGAGCATTTTTTCATGTGCTTGTTGGCCATCTGCATGTCTTCTTTGGAGAACTGTCTATTTAGGTCTTTTGCCCATTTTTCAGTGGGGTTGTTGTTTTTTTTGCTGTTGAGCTTCATAAGTTGTTTATATATTTTTGAGATTAGGCCCTTGTCAGTTGCCTCAATTGACACTATTTTCTCCCATTCTGTAAGCTGCCTTTTAGTTTTCTTTTTGGTTTCCTTTGCTGTGCAAAAGCTTGTCAGCTTGATTAGGTCCCATTGGTTGATCTTTGCTTTGATTTCTGTTGCTTTGGAGACTGACCTGAGAAAACATTTGTAAGGCTGATGTCAGAGAATGCTTTACCTATGTTTTCTTCCAGGAGTTTAATGGTATCTTGTCTTATATTTAAGTCTTTAAGCCATTTAGAGTTTATTTTTGTGTATGGTGTGAGAGTGTGTTCTAATTTCATTGATTTGCATGCAGCTGACCAGGTTTCCCAGCAATGCTTACTGAACAGACTGTCTTTTTCCATTTTTAGGACCATTCTTGAATTTCTTTGGTAAATTTTTTCTACGTTTTTTCTTTTCTCAGTTCCTGGCAATTTTCTTAACCTGATTCTAGACCATATTTATTAGGACTTGTTTATTGTTTTTATCCTTTTTCCTTTTTATTCAACGTTCTGGAAGATTTACTTAACATCTTTTTTTCAAGAATTCTACTGAATACTTTCATTCAGTATCTGATGTCCACGAGATGTTTTTAAAACCTATTTTCCACTTTTTCTTAGTTAATAAATGCCTAACACATAACATACAGTTTACGCAGCTTGTTGGTTTCTGATATCAGTATTATGGCAACTTGGAGTTCCCGTCGTGGCTCAGTGGTTAACGAATCCGACTAGGAACCATGAAATTGCGGGTTCGATCCCTGGCCTTGCTCAGTGGGTTAACGATCCAGCATTGCCGTGAGCTGTGGTGTAGGTTGCAGACTCAGCTTGGATCCTGCGTTGCTGTGGCTCTGGCGTAGGCTGGCAGCTACAGCTCCGATTAGACCCCTAGCCTGGGACTCTCCATATGCTGCGAGTGTGGCCCGAGAAAAGGCAAAAAGACAAAAAAAATATTATGGCAACTTCCTACAAAATGTTAGGAAATTTATTCTTTCCCTCCCTAGTGGAAGAGTGGTATACTGCCATTAGACTTACAAGCCCTGGAATCCTGTAGCCTTGACATTAACCTAGGTGTTTTGGGGTTTTTTGGTTTTGTTTTGTTTTGTTTGCCTTTTTTTTTTTTTTTTTGCTTAATGAATTTTATTACAATTATTGGTGTACAAAAATCATCACAAGTCAATTTGATAGCATTTGTGTCCCAAACCCTCAGTGCATCCCCCACCCCCCAGATTGTCTTATTTGAAAAACCAAAGGTTTTCCGAAGTCTGTGAGTCATTGTATGTTCTGCAAAGAAGTTCATCCTGTCTTTTAAGTTTTGACATGTAAACTGTAGCATTGGGTGTTGCTGTCTAATTGTCTGACTGGTTTCACTTCACATGATAATTTCTAGATCCATCCATGTTGCTATAAATGTTGGTATTTCGTTCCTTTTAATGGCTGAGTAATATTCCATCGTGTGTATGTACCATATCTTCCCTATCCACTCCTCTGTCGATGGGCATTTAGGTTGTTTCCATGACCTGGCTATTGCACAGAGTGCTGCAATGAACATTGGAGTACATGTGTCTTCGAGTCATGGTTTCCTCTGGATAGATGCCCAGGAGTGGGATTGCTGGATCAAATGGTAATTCTATTTTGAGTTTTCTGAGGAATCTCCATACTGTTTTCCACAGTGGTTGCACCGACTTGCATTCCCACCAACAGTGTAATAGGGTTCCTTTTTCTCCACACCCTCTCCAGCACTTATTGTTTGTAGACTTTTTGATGATGGCCATTCTGGCTGGCGTAAGGTGGTACTTCATAGTGGTTTTGATTTGCATTTCTCTAATGAGGAGTGATGTTGAACATCTTTTCATGTGTTTATTTGCCATCTGCATGTCTTCTTTGGAGAATTGTCTGCCTAGATCCTCTGTCCATTTTTTGATAGGGTTGTTTGTTTCTTTGGTGTAGGAGGTGTTTGTAAATTTTGGAGATTAATCCCTTGTCAGTTGATTCATTTGCAAATATTTTCTCCCATTCTGTGGGTTGTCTTTTCGTTTTGTTTAAGGTTTTCTTTGCTGTGCAGAAACTTTTAAGTTTGATTAAGTCCCATTTGTTTATTTCTCTTTTTATTGTCCTTACTCTGACACATGGGTCTGAGAAGATGTTGCTATCATTTATGTCAGAGAGTGTTTGGCCTATGTTTTCCTCTAAGAGTTTTATAGTATCTGGTCTTATATCTAGATCTTTAATCCATTTTGAGTTTATTTTTGCACATGGTGTTAGGAAGTGTTCTAGTTTCATTTTTTTACATGTAGCTGTCCAGTTTTCCCAGCACCACTTATTGAAGAGGCTGTCTTTTGTCCAATGAATAGTCTTGCCTCCTTTGTCATAGATTAGTTGACTATAGATGCGTGGATTTAATTCTGGGTTTTCTATCCTGTTCCACTACTCTATATTTCTGTCTTTGTGCCAGTACCATACGGTTTTGATGACTGTAGCTTTGTAGTAGAGTCTGAAGTCAGGGAGCCTGATTCCTCCAGCCCCATTTTTCTTTCTCAGGATGTCTTTGGCTATTCTGGGTTTTTTGTGTTTCCAAACAAACTTTAAACTATTTTGTTCTAGTTCTGTGAAAAAGGTCCTTGGTAATTTGATAGGGATTGCATTGAATGTGTAGATTGCCTTGGGTAGTATAATCATTTTGATAATATTGACTCTTCCAATCCAAGAGCTTTGTATGTCTTTCCACCTGTTTAAGTCATCCTTGATTTCTTTCATCAGCGCTTTATAATTTTCAGAGTACAGGGCTTTTGTCTCTTTAGGCAGGTTTATTCCTAAGTATTTGATTCTTTTTGATGCGGTGGTAAACAGGAGTGCTTCCCTACTTTCTCTTTCTGATCTTTCATTGTTAGTATATAGAAATGCAGTTGATTTCTGTGTATTAATTTTGTATCCTGCAACTTTGCCAAATTCATTGCTGAGCTCTAACAGTTTTCTGGTAGAGTCTTTAGGATTCTCTAGGTATAGTATCATGTCATCTGCAAATAGTGATAGTTTTACTTCTTGCTTTCCAATTTTCCCATTCAAAGGCAAACAAGGGCTGACTGACAGGTGCCACGCAGAGACAGAAGAAGTCATCTTTTACACCCAGGCAAGTAAACCACTCAGCAGTGGAAGGGATCAGCCCCAGCAAGTTATATGGATTAGGTACAGATGGCTGCAACGTGACTGTTGCTTCATTTTTGGCTCTCAAGTCCTGAACTGGCGGTAGTCTTGTGTTCCCGGTTTCCTTACTGGCAATAAGGCGGTGTTCTGGGGGACTGACACTTTATCAACAGTCTGTGATGAAGTAGCCTGTCTAGGTGAGCCTGGATTCCCAGTCAAGCTTCTCTGGGAATCGAGTACTGCCGCGAGCTTTACCAGTGGAGCGCTGGGTTTTAGCTTAATCAAGATAGGAGCATGGCATTTTGCCAGTCCTGGGGGGCTCCCTTTGACCCAAACCAATGGGTACTCAGTCTCTAGTTCTGGGGGAATAGTCCCCATTTCTGAAGGGGAAGAGCACAGGCGCCATTCCTCTTCCCTTCTTACAGCGAGAGCCATGATTAAAGGAGACGGGGGGTTCCGTTAGAGTTGGACTGATCCATCAGTGGAAAAGGAGATTTCTGCCCCCATCTTAGCCAGCAAGTCTCTTCCCATTAAGGGGACTGGGCAGTCAGGCAGGTAAAGAAATTCATGTATTACTTCATGACCTCCCAACCAGCATCACCGGGTACCACAGAAGGGCCTGCGGGTTTGACTGCCTGTAGCTCCAGTGATGGTGGTATCTCTCTGAGAGGGGAGCTACAGGTTTTGTGACCACTGAATATTCTGCACCTGTGTCTACCAGGAAGTTTATGGGGTGGCCCCCTACTTGAATTCTAACCATAGGCTCTCGGGTGCTCAGTTGGAGAGAACCCCGTCCCCCCAGTCAGACTCTGTAAGGCAGATCAGATCGGTGCTAGATGGCTCACATTGGTACCAGTTAGGTGGGGGTACCGCCTTGGTCCTTTTCTCAGGACAGTTGGGGCATTCATTTTTCCACTGTCCTTTTTCTTTGCAGTAAGCACACTGATCATGTTCCAAGGGACTCCTTTTCCCTGGCCTTGGGCCCCGTGCCTTGCGGGGTGGTCCCACTGGGGGTACCAGTTTAGACAGGGCTGTTGCCAGAAGCGTTATTCTTTGTTTCATTTTCTTTTCTGCATCGCAGCAGACCACCTCGTCATGGTTAATAAAAACCTTATTGGCTACTTCTAACAATTCAGTGGTATTCTTTCCTGCAAATCCTTCTAATTTCTGTGGTTTTTTACGGATATCTGGTTGGGCTTGTCCCACAAAAGCAGCATTTATCATCCTTTGGTTCTTGGGGGCCTCAGGATCAAAAGGGGTGTAGACTCAAAAAGCCTCACATAGTCTCATAGAAGGCAGCTGGGCTTTCATCTGGCTTTTGTAGTACTTCAGTGGTCTTGGCCATGTTAGTAGGCTTTTTAGCCCCAGCCTTTGCCCCCTGTAGGAAGGCCTGTTGGTATCTAAGTTATGTTTTCCCTCTTCAGTGTTAGAGTCCCAGTGGGGCTCTTCCTCTGGGAAGGCTTCCCCCACCCACTTTGCCAGGTTTAGCCGATCCCCTGGGGCATTGGCGTGGAGCCATTTTTGGGCTTCTGTTAAGATTCGTTGGCGCTCTTCAGTGTTAAACAGAGTAGAGAGGCTATCCATGTGGGACGGTGAGTGTGGAAAATGAATTCTAAGAGGTCAATCAGGGCCTGAGACTTTTCAGAATATGAGGGAGTATGGTGTTTCTGGTTAAGGAGATCGGTGGTGGAAAAGGACTGGTAATAAAAAACTAGTTCCCCCTCTTGTATGGTTCTATCGGGGGTGATAAGTCGTGGTTCTTGCATTTCCTGTAAGGGCATTTGTAATACTGGAGTGGCTTCTCTCTGGGCCCACCGGAGATGCCTGCTCATTGGCTTTGGCGAATCTGGCTGTGGGGGCGATATTGCCTCGAAACTTCAGGAGCAGAAGGAGGAGGAGGAGAGGCAGAAGGCGGTGGGCTATCTGGCAACTGAGGACCTTCGGCTCCCAAAGGAGGGGCCAGCTGCACGTAAGGAGGTGGCACAGGGGGCGGGTCCTCAGTTTCCCCTTGAAAAATAGGTGGCTCCTTTTCTTTTTTTTTTTTTATTTTATTTTTTTTTCTCTTAATGGATTTTATTTCACTTATAGGTGTGCATAAATCATCACAAGTCAATTTTACAGATTTTGTATCCCAAACCCCCAGTGCATCCCCCCACCCCCCCAGATTGTCTTATTTGAAAAACCAAGGTTTTCCAAAGTCTGTGAGTCATTGTCTGCTCTGTAAGAAGGTTCATTG
>PVHT021183539.1:622386-658505 GCA_004024745.2 Catagonus wagneri | reverse complement strand
ATGGATGGACTTAGAAATTATCATGCAAAGTGAAACCAGTCAGACAATTAGACAGCAACACCCAATGATACCGCTTACATGTGGAAACTAAAAGGCTCCTTTTCTTGAGTTAAGGTTTTCTTTTTGGATTGGGCTACAAATACCTTACACTGTCCCTGGCCTATGACACAGAACTGAACCCATGGAGGCCTTAACTGGGCAATCTCTAACCATTGATCAATGTATGGAAATTGCTCTGAGTGTCCAGGGTCTTCTGTTATAACATTGTATACTGCTTGGACCGTGGGCACATCTAAAGCTCCTTCCGAGGGCCATCTGACCCCGAAGGAGGGCCATTCCAGGGTACAAAGGGTACACAGTTTTCCAGAACTCAGTTTAACACCATACTCTCCAGAAAATCCTTTCTTAAAATTCTTAACCATACATTCTAAGACAGTGGGTTTTGAAGTCGATTTACCCATTGTGTGTAGTCCCACCCTGTGACGGTGACGCAAGACAAACAGCAAGGACAAGGCCTCATGGAACAGTCGCTTCATGCGCCTGATTGCTCCCCCAGAGAAGATATTTCAGGTGCCTCTTAGTATTGGTGAGACTGTATAAACCGCAATGTCAGGATTCCTCCGAAGAGCCATATGAGGATCACCGCACAACTGCAGGTTAGGACTCATTCTGGCTCCGTAGTACAAAGACGGTGGAGCACGGGCTCTCGTTCTCTCCAGTCACTCACACACACACACCAGAACTGACAAGCCACCCAATCCCAAGGGAACAAATTCTGACCTGAGTGACCCTTTGGTCACTGAGAGGTGATCAGTCTCTCCTTCCACCATATGGCGGGTCCTGACTTGGGCAGATGTCCCCGGGGCACTCACCAGTCCGACGTCCTGTCCCAGAACCTGTTTCTGCTCTCCTTCTGACTCCATTCAGGAAGCGGTGTGAGCCGGGCTGGCACAGCCCGAGTGAGGGTCTGGATCCAGCAAAATGGCCGGGTGCGCACTATCTCCCTGTCACCAGGCTGGTGACCACGGCCTCCCCCAGTTCCCCGACAACGGTGGCACAAGGGGCCAGCTCGGTTGTTGACTTCCCAGCCAACGCACCAGAAAATGTTGCAGAAACTGCAGAAACCTTGGCAGTGGAAGGTGACAAATGGCACTCGGAGATGTGGAATAGCAAGGTTTATTCAGCATCAGTGCGGGCTCAGAGGAGTCACCTCCAGAGTCTGAGCACCAGGTCTTTGTTCTCAGCAACTTTTATACAAGACAGGATCTTGTAAGCATCCCGAGACCTCCCCCATCCCCAAGTAGTGTTTCTTCCTAAGAAGCTGAGCAGACAAGGTTACAGAAGCAAAACTGATAAGCAATGCTGCGAACATGATTAGCAGGGCTGCTGGCTTGGACATAGGGCCCATAGTTGCTACATAATTATAAGAAGCATGGTATAGTGATGAGCAAAACTGAAAAGGTAGGCAGCTGCCTTTTCAGCCAGGGGGTAGGGAGGCAGTTTGCATCCCATAGTTAAAACTCCTACTTCAGAACTTGCATCCTCATGGGTACTAGTCAGGTTCATTTCCACTGAGCCACAATTGGAATTTCCCATCTTAACTACTTTTAAGTGTACAGTTCAGTAGTGTAAAGTATAATCACATCGCTGTGCTACTAATTTGTAGAACACTTTCCATTTTGCAGAACAAAGCTCTAAATCATTTAGGGAACAACTCCTCATTCCTTCCAGTCTCTGGTATCCACCACCCTATTTTATCCCTATGAATTTATAGAATTATATAATTTTTACTAATACCTATACCCATTCTAAACCTTATATTAAAATTCTTGTAGTCTTATTTTGGTTTTGCTATGTTTAAATTTAGATAGTGGGATTTTTTTTTTGCTAAATGGTATTTTTTATTTAAATAAAGGTATCAAGTCATGGTTCAGGTGGACTGCAGAGAAAGTAATCACTCAAAATTGTTAAACATTGCAGAGAAAATCACCACCTGAGGTGATGACTGAATTCTGGAAGCAATTCTACTCATTAAGTCAACAATCAATGATGTTTAGCAGGATTCTGGCAGTGTCCTGGAGAATCAATTTCCAAAATCTAGAATTCTTGTCCTGCAAGGCTCACCAATAAAGGCATATATACAGTAAAGATACAAAATCATCCATGCACAATTATGCTACCAAAATCAGAAATTGTGAGAAGAGGAGGGTACAAATGCAGGACACTGGAGACACACTTGCAATTAAGAAACCAACAACTTAAAACAATCTCTTATATATATAGACTCTTACATCAAAACTTCAGGATAACTGAAAACCAAAAATCTGTCATTGTTATACACATAAATAAGAAAAATCAACTCAAATCAACACTAAAATAGTCATCAAACCACAGGAGGAGAGAACAAAAGAAGATGGGAAGAAAAAAGAGCAACAAAAACAAATCCAAAATAGTTAATAAAATGACAAGAACATACATATCAATCATTACCTTAAATGTTAATGGACTAAATGCCCCAACCAAAAGACATAGATTGGATGCATGGATACAAAACAAGACCTATATATATGCTGTCTTCAAGAGACCCACTTCACTTCTAAGGACACATACAAAAAGAATTCTTGTCCTGGATGTTCCTTAGTTTCATGGGAAGCGAGACCAATTTATTTAATCTACACAAATTTATTGTGTCTACTATGTTCCAAAACAATTTTCTGAATGTGTGTGATACAACATTGCACAAAACAAATAGTCCTGTACCCATAATGATTTTATTACTTCAGGAGCATGCATGTGTGAGCATATTAATAACTTGCAGATCATCTGATCCAGACACATGCCTAGACTCTGTAAGTAGCATTTGGGGCTTGAATACACCACAGTTCCTTGTCACATACTATAGTATTTGTTCCCCACCTCCCCACTTGGACACAGGCAAAAAAAGATATTAGGACTGAAGATGCATAATCTGATGTGGTCCTGATGAATTACTCCCCCAGATGGCATCCTTGGTGTGCCATGGCAACAAAATCTTGTAATTGTGATGTAGATCCATGATGTCACTGAGTCCAAGAGGATTCAAAACTGTGAAGGGCCACGGTGACTGTCACCATTAATCTCAACACAGACAACCATAAACCTCACCACCAAACTATCTTGGGAAGCTATTAATTCATTTAAATGTTCTTTCAGCATGGTAAGTAAAACTTCATTACTTTATTCTATGAAGACTACAGCTTTCATTTTGGAATTTCACAGATTTTTGTTCTAAGGTAGTTTACAACTGATTCTCTTGATTTTGGAGGCGTGTAATGTTGATACAAAAAAAAATGACTTTTCGATCAAGCAGTGACTCAGTGTTTCACCTAAATATTAATTGAAGATTGATATTAACTCAGATTTTGTTTCCTTTTCCATTCTATTTTGCTACATATCCAGTAATAAATATTTCCTTTAAAACATCTCATTTTAAATGAAAACACATATATTTAATAATTAAAAAACTTAACAAAACCTTCTGGGCAAAATTGTATATAAAGTATGTTTTTAACATTCAGTATGCATACATGTATCATACTAACACAGAGAGAAAGAGAAATGGCTGGGCAATATGTGAAATGTTATGTGTTTGAATATGGGCTATTTCCTTTTTTCATATCATTGAAATTACATGAGTTCCTAAATATTCTACCTTTATGACAAAAAAAAAGACCAATGAAATAACATTAAAGACTACTCGAAGTAAAATATTTTCTATTATTCAGTACCTACTATTTGGCACAAAGTTAAAGTGTTATCTATTAGATAACACTTTAAGAGATCAATCATGTAAAAAGTATATTACTATTTACTTTTATATAGGTCCAAATTAGATTGTTTTTCAATAGGGTATTTTAATGAGCTGTTATCATTTCTATCCAGTAAAGCTTTATAATTTCACTTGTCAAATCTTAAAAAGTTTTAACCTCTGTTTATTGTACAGGAAACTGACCAAATATACATACCTGTTTATGATTCCAATCCCATTATTTGAGTTTGAGTTGTAATAGAGTTTTCCTCAGAAGTGCAAATATTTTCTTGGACACAAGTGGAAGAAAGTTCACAGGCTGAGGTGTTAAATCAGAAGTTTGACTCTCATGGACCCTATTAACCTTATTTCAATTACTTTCCTTTGCTGAGCCTCAGCTTCCTTCTCAGTTAAAGGGGTCAAATCATTCCCATTAGAGATTTATGTGTTCAGCCTATGGTGATTGGTAGAAATACTTGCTGTTAATATTCTTGACTGTTTTCAGCAAAAGAGAGACACCAGATTGCAGTGAACACATTTATAATTTCATGGTAAGATATCCACTTTCATTATTTACAATTGAACACAGGACGATTAGGAACCTGAAGTACTTTCAAAGTAAGCAGTTTAATGAGGGGTCATAGAGGAAAGTACAAAGGATTCCAGGTCCCACTTTCTGCCTCAGTGACCCTCTCCAGGGTGGGTGTGGGTGGACTGGGTAATATGGAAGGTTCTTACTAGGGGAGGCGGGGAGAGAAGCACCTACACATTTGGGAAAAGCTGCCAGGGCTCTGATCTGGACAACTAAGTGGGTAGTGATGACCACATCCAATAGCTTCCTCCTTCTGGGTCCATCAATTTGCACTGTTCTCACATTGACCACCTCCCTTCCTGCATCATTCAAGCAGGAAAGCAGAAAAATAAAGGCAGCTATTCACTGAGCACCTGCTCTGCACTACGCACTTCATTCATTCCAGAGATTAATGTATATCGAAGAACATCTATGTGCCAGGCAGTGTTTCAGGAGCTGGATGCACCAGTGAACTAAGCAATCTAAAATGCCTATCCTTGTTTATACTCTAGTGGGGGAGACAGCAAATAGCAATGAAAATAATACATCGACAAATGATGCAGTGCAGCTTATGTCATTAGAAAAATAGTGAAGGAAAGGAGGCTTGGCAGTGCTGATTGGTGGATATACAGGTTTAAATGGAATATTCAGGGTCAGCCTCATTGACAAGGAGACATTTGAGCAGATACTTGAAGACAGTGAGGGATCAAGGCACAGAGCTACAGACATTGGGAACAGCCTTTCACTCCCTTGAAGAGGAGGTGAGTGTGCTGTGAATTCCAGAATTCTGAGCGGGGCACTGGTGTCACAACGCTGAAATCACACTCCACTGGGCTATGGAGAGACAGACAATTCCACAAGCAACTACAACAGACTTGCAAGCAACACCTGGCTTACAGAAAATGGAGGGGACTTTGTCAGCATTTGCCTTTTTAGGGAAGTCAGAGGAACTTGCCTTATGAAATGCCAGGAATCTCAGAACTGAGGGAGTAGGACAAGTTAACCAGGATGGGGAAAGAGTTTTCTCCACATGTGCAGCAATGTAGCTGCCATTAGGATGTGCATGTCAGGAATTTGATGGAAGTGTAATTGTCTGAAGCACTACCTGCTTAATTCTGAAATCCATCTCTACATTTTTACAACACTGCTTTTCCCACGGCTGCTCTCAGGCTATGACTGAGTATGTGAGAATTAGGAATGCAGAACTGTTCCTGGGAAGCTGCTTTATTTCTTTTCCATCTGACCTTGGAACACTTGAGCCTTTTTATTCCCTTTTCAGTACTTTGTGTGTGTGTGTGTGTGTGTGTGTGTTCCATTTTTCCCTTTTGTAGGCTTCTTAGCAATACATTCTTTTCTTAGTGTTTGATCTTGAACTTATTACTTATCCTTTTCTTACTTAAAACTCTATTACAATAAAAGTATCTTTATTTAGCTGAATTATACTTGTTTTTTTTTTTTTGCTTTTTAAGGCCAACACCCACCATGACAGGAACTCCTGAATTATACTATTTAATACTGAATTATACTATGAGAATAGTATATGAATTATACTCTGAGAACATCATACTATGAGAAGAGTATACTGAATTATATTATTTAATATTGAATTATACTATGAGAATACCTAGAGCAATATTCCATTTCTCTCCACTCAAACGTTGTGGAATTGTTACTTTCATGTAGGATGTTTATATACCTACACTTCCTCAAGGAGGCTCACAATCGGTCAAATACCCTTCATAAAGTTTACTTTTTAATATAACGATTGCTATTTTTCCATTATAGCTGGTTTACAGTTTTCTGTCAATTTTTCAACTGTACAGCATGGTGAACCAGTTAAGCATACATATATAGATTCATCACAATTGATTAGACATAGTTTCTGGCGCTATACAGCAGGATCTCCTTGCTTTTCCATCCCAAAGGCAATAGTCTACAGCCATTAACCCCAGATTCCCAGAGCATCCCATTCCCTCCCCCTCCCCCTTGGCAACCACAAGTCTGTTCTCCAAGTCCATGAATTTCTTTTCTATAGAAAGGTTCATTTGTGCAGTATATTAGATTCCAGATACATGTGATATCATATGGTATTTGTCTTTCTCCTTCTGACTCATTTCACTCAGTATGAGAGTCTCTACTTCCAACCATGTTGCTGCAAATGACATTATTTTATTCTTTTTTATGGCTGAGTAGTATTCCATTGTGTATATATACCACAACTTCCTAATCCAATCATCTGTCGATGGACATTTGGGCTATTTCCATGTCTTGGCTATTGTGAATAGTGCTGCAATGAACACGCATGTGCAAGTGTCTTTTTCAAGGAGAGTTTTGTCCAAATATATGCCCAAGAATGGGATTGCTGGGTCATATGGTAGTTCAATGTATAGTTTTATAAGATGCCTCCATACTGTTTTCCATAGTGGTTGAACCAGCTTACATTCCTACCAACAGTGCAGGAGGGTTCCCTTTTCTCCACACCCCCTCCAGCATTTGTTGTTTGTGGACTCATGAATGATGGCCATTCTGACTGGTGTGAGGTGGTATCTCATAGTAGTTTAGATTTTTATTTCTCTAGTAATTTGTGATGCTGAGAATTTTTTCATGTGCTTGTTGGCCATCCATGTATCTTCTTCGGAGAAATGTCTACTCAGGGCTTTCACCCATTTTTCAATTGGGTTGTTGACTTTTTTGCTGTTGAGTTGTATAAGTTGTTTGTATATTTTAGAAACTAGGCTCTTGTCAGATGCATCATTTGACACTATTTTCTCCCATTCTGTAAGATGTCTTTTAGTTTTCTTCTTGGTTTCCTTTGCTGTGCAAAAGCTTGTCAGCTTAATTAAGTCCCATTGGTTTATCTTTGCTTTGATTTCTGTTGCTTTGGGAGACTGACCTGAGAAAACTTTTGTAAGGTTGATGTCAGAGAATGTTTTGCCTATGTTCTCTTCCAGGAGGTTAATGGTGTCTTGTCTTATATTTAAGTCTTTAAGCCATTTTGAGTGTATTTTTGTGCATGGTGTGAGAGTGTGTTCTAGTTTCACTGATCTGCGTGTAGCTGCCCAGGTTTCCCAGCAGTACTTACTGAAAAGACTGTCTTTTTCCCATTTTATGTTTTTGCCTCTTTGTCAAAGATTAATTGACCTTAGGTGTCTGGGTTTATTTCTGGGTTCTCTACTCTGTTCCATTGGTCTGTATATCTGTTTTGGTACCAGTACCACACTGTCTTGATTATTGTGGCCCCGTAATATTGCCTGAAGTCTGGGAGAGTTATGCCTCCTGCTTGGTTTTTGTTCCTCAGAATTGCTTTGGCTATTCTGGGTCTTTTGTTGTTCCATATAAATTTTTGGATTGTTAGATATAGTTCTGTGAAGAATGTCATGGGTAATTTGATAGGGATTGCACTGAATCTGTAGATTGCTTTGGGTAGTATGGCCATTTGTACAATGTTTATTTTTCCCACCCAGGAGCATGGAATATCTTTCCATTTCTTTATATCTTCTTTGATTTCCTCAATTAATGTTTTGTAGTTCTCAGCATATGTCTTTGACCGCCTTGGTCAGGTTTATTCCCAGGTATTTATTTTTCGGGGTGCAATTTTAAAAAGTATTGTATTTTTGTATTCATTTTCTAATATTTCATTGTTAGTATACAGAAATGCGACCAATTTCTGAATTTTAATCTTGTATCCTGCTACTTTGCTGAATTCGTTGATCAAGTAATTTTTGCATTGAGTCCTTGGGGTTTTCTATATATATTATCATGTCATCTGCATACAGTGACAGTTTCACCTCATCTCTTCCTATTTGGATGCCTTTTATTTCTTCTGTTTGTCTGATTGCTGTAGCTAGGACTTCCAATACCATGTTGAATAACAGTGGTGAGAGTGGGCAGCCTTATCTTGTTTCAGATTTTAGTAGGAAGGCTTTCAGCTTTGCTCCGTTGAGTATTATATTTGCCGTGGGTTTGTTGTAAATGGCTTTTACTATGTTAAGGAATGTTCCCTGTATCCCCACTTTGGTAAGAGTTTTGATCATGAATGGATGTTGGACTTTGTCAAATGATTTCTCTGCATCTATTGAGATGATCATGTGGTTTTTGACTTTTCTTTTGTTAATGTGATGTATGGCATTGATTGAGTAGTGTAAGTTGAACCATCCTTGTGCACCTGGGATGAATCCCACCTGGTGGTGGTATATGATCTTTTTTATATGTTGTTGGATTCAGTTGGCTAAAATTTTGTTGAGAATTTTTGCGTCAATATCCATCAACAGTATTGGCCTATAATTTTATTTTGTCATGGTATCTTTGTCTGGTTTTGGAATTAAGATGATAATGGCATCATAGAATGTCTTAGGGAGTGTTCCTTCTTCTTCAACCTTTTGGAAAAGTTTAAGGAGGATAGGTACAAGTTCTTCTTTGTATGTTTGGTAGAATTCACCTCTGAGGCCAGCTGGTCCTGGACTTTTATTTGTAGGGAGTGTTTTTATGACATACTAAATTTCATTTCCAGTGATCAATCTGTTCAGTTGATCTATTTCTTCTTGATTAAGTTTTGGCAGTGTGTAAGTCTCTAGAAAGTTGTCCATTTCTTCTAGGTTGTCAAATTTGATGGCGTACAATTGTTCATAGTATTCTCTCATGGTTTTTTGTATTTCTGTAATATTCGTTGTGACTTCTCCTTTTTCATTTCTTATTTATTTGGGCTTTGTCTCTCCTCTTCTCGGTGAGTCCACCCAGAGGTTTGTCAATTTTATTTACCTTTCAAAGAACCAGCTCTTGGTTTTATTAATTTTTCTATTGTTTTTTGAATCTCAATTTTATTGATTTCCTCTCTGATCTTTATGATTTCCTTCCTTCTGCTGACTTTAAGGGTTTTTTGTTCTTCTTTTTCTAATTCATTTACGTGATGATTAAGTTGTCCATTTGAGGTTTCTCTTCTTTTTTGAGGAAGGCCTGTATTGCTATGAATTTCCCTCTGAGCACTTCTTTAGCAGCATCCCATGGATTTGAAGTAGTTGTGTCTTCATTATCATTTGTCTCGAGGTATTCTTAAATTTCCTTCTTGATTTCCTCATTGACCCATTCGTCTTTTAGTAGCATGTTGTTTAGTCTCCATGTAGTGTGTTTTCTCCTCATTTCTTTTCTGTGGTTGATTTCTACTTCCATGCCATTTGGTCAGAGAAGATACTTGAAATAATTTCTACACTCTTAAATTTGTTGAGGTTAGCTTTGTGACCCAGTATGTCATCTATCCTTCAGAATGTTCCATGTGCACTTGAGAAGAATGTATATTCTGATTTTTTTGGATGTAATGTCCTGAAAAATGTCGATTAGGTCTAATTTTCTATTGTTTCATTTAGGATTTCTGTTGCCTTACTGATTTTCTGCCTAGAGGATCTGTCCATTGATGTGAGTGGAGTGTTAAAGTCTCCTACTGTTATTGTATTCCCATCTATTTCTCCTTTTATGTCTCCTAGTACTTGTTGTAGGTACTCGGGTGCTCCTATGTGGGGGGCATATATATTGACAATTGTAATATCCTTTTCTTGAATGGATCCTTTAACCGTTAAGTGGTGTCCTTCTTTGTCTTTCTTTATGGCCTTCATCTTAAAGTCTATTTTGTCTGATATGAGTATTGCCACTCCTGCTTTCCTTTCTTGTCCATTGGCATGAATTATTTTTCCCACCCCCTCACTTTCAATCTACATGTGTCCTTTGCCCTAAGGTGAGTCTCTTGTAGACAGCAGATTGTAGATTTTTGCTTTTTTATCCAGTATGCCACTCTGTGTCTTTTGATTGGAGCATTCAGTCCATTGACATTTAAGGTGATCATTGATAGATATGTATTTGTTGCCATTTTAGACCTCGTTTTCCAGTTGATTCTATGTTTCTCTTTTCTTGTCTTCTTTTTTTGGTTGGATGGTTTACATTTATTTTATGCCTGAGTGCTTTTCTTTTCAGTTTTTGTGAACTTGATAGTCCATTTTGGTTTGTGGTTGCCCTGTTTTTTAAGTATGATAACACTGTCTTATATCTGCTTGCTGTAGCCTCATAGCCATAGAGGCACAAACACATCATTTTTAAAAAAAATTAAAGTTAAAGAGTCTATATTTTATTTCCCTCCCCATAATGTATGATTTTATTGTCTCATTTTTTTTATTTTTTTTAAACATCTTCATGTTTAGATCTGTATGCTGGCTTATTTGAATGATTGCTTTCCATTTGTGGTTTCCTCCATTCTATTTCTTACTTTTTACTTTTTTTATAGGAGCCCTTTCAGTATTTCTTGTAGAAAGGGTTTAGTATTGTTGTACTATTTTAGCTTTTGTTTGTTGGAGAAATTCTTTATGTCCCCTTCTATTTTAAATGATATTCTTGCTGGGAAGAGTATTCTAGGTTGCAGACCTTTTCCTTTCAGCACTTTAAATATATCTTGCCACTCCTTTCTGGCCTGTAGTGTTTCTGTAGAGAAATCAGCAAACAGCCTTATGGGGGATCCCTTATAATTAACACTTTGCTTTTCTCTTGATGCCTTTAGGATCCTCTCTTTATCTTTAATTCTTGCCATTTTTAATATAATATGCCTTGGTGTGGGTCTGTTTGGGTTCAATTTGTTTGGGGCCCTCTGTGCTTCCTGTATCTTGATGTCAGATTCCTTTAGTTTTGGAAAGTTTTCAGACATAATTGCTTCAAATGCATTTTCAATCCCCTTTTCTTTTTCTTCTCCTTCTGGAATACCTATTATGCATAGATTGGGCTGCTTTATATTATCCCATAGATCTCTCATATTGCTTTCATGTTTTTTCAATTGACTTTCTGTCTGCTGTCCTGACTGGGTGATTTCCATTATTCTATCTTCCACATATTTAATTCATTCCTCTTCATTATTCATTCTGCTCTTTAGCTCAGTTTGCATCTCTGCAAATGGAGTTTTCTAGCTTTTCTTGGCTCCTCCTTATATTTTCTAGTTCCTTTCTAAGGGAATCTGCATTGCTGTTTGCATCTTCTCTTAATTCCTTGATATTCAGCCTTAATTCCTCAAGTATTTTAACTACCTCCCTTCTAAACTCAATTTCTGTCTGACTGCAGAGGTCTGTTTCATTGTTGACTGCTTTAGAAGAATTCTTCTGTTCCTTTAACTGGGAATGGTTTCTGAGCTTCTTCATCTTGCTTATGCTTTTCTTTTTTGTGAGTTTGGGGAGGCCATACTGTAGTCTTGTAAGGCTACTTCTAGGCAACAACACCCCTTTGTATTTTTCGGTCAGGTTACTATTTATTTTTGGTGTGGGAGTTTGAAAATTTGGTATCTCTTTCTTTGGCATGATCAGGCTGTTATCTCCCTGGTGTTCCATGTGTTTACAGGGAGAAGGAAGCAATGGGTAAGTCTGGCAGTTGGTGTCTGGTCACTGGTCACTCAACAGCAGCAAAGACCTGCAGGAAGATGACACTGGCTACTCCTAGTTGCAGGGCTCTGGGAAGTGGTATTGAGCTCTAGGCAGATCTACCAGGTGTCCAGAGCATTTGGCAGTAGCAGCAGCAGGATGTGTGAGTTCCCAGGGGAGTGAGAGACACAACAGCTAGTGTTCAATTGCAATGCCCTCCTCTGAGGTGATTGGAACCACAGGTGGTACCTGTTCAGGGACTCCTAGTGGTAGCAGGCCATGATCGTCTCTAGAGCTAGTGATAACTGTGGTGGTTTGCCCCCACCACCTGTAGACCATGAATGAAGTGACCCATCTCACTTAGCCCACATAGGAGGTGCTGTACAGGTTATTCCTAGTTGCAGGCTTCTGGGAAGTGATAGAGATCAGGCATATGGGTACTGCCCAGAGCACTTAGCACCAGGAGCAGCAGGGCCAGTGTGTTCCCAGGAGTACGAGAGCACCCACAAGTGGTGTTCAGTCCCAGTGCTTTCCTCTGTGGTGTCCTTGACGTGACTGGGGCTGCAAGTGGTGCCTTTTCATGGACCCCTAGTTGTGGTGTGCCATCCCCACCTCTGAAGACAGAGATAACTACAGTGGTTCGCTCCCACTCCCTGCAGGCCACCAGAAAGCACCCTGTCCCACTTAGACCATGCAGGAGGTGCTGCACCATCTGCTCCTAGTTGTACAGACTTGGAAGGGAACAGTGAACAATTGTCTGGGTGCTGCCCTGAGCGTTTGGCAGTGGCAGCTGCAAGGCGGGTGTGTTCCCAGGGGAGTGATAGCAACAGTGTCTGGTGCTTGGTAGGCCCCATGCTGCACTTAGCCCCCTGATGCCCTTAGCCCACACTAGAGGTGCCTGGCCACCAGTAGCCTGCACAAGAAGTGCCCAGTCTCCCGTATGTGAGCAAAAGTCATGGATGGCTGCACCGGAGACACCTGAACCACTGCAGTCTAGCAAGCAGGCTCAGGCAGCTGGCAGTTTGTGCTTGAGCCACCCCACCCTCCACAAGCCCACCCTCTGTGCTCACTCTGGTGCAAGGAGTTTCCCATGGTGGTCAGCCCCTCCTCCTCTCATCCTCCCCAACAATGGAGCATTGCCTCTCCTGCAGGTCCAGACCTTCTCCCAGGTTCCCTATGTCCTGGAATTCCACTTCCCAGCATTTAGAGCATCACTTCCCCTCCTGTGGTGCACTGTTCCTTAGCCCCTTAGGCTGCTTCCACACCACAAACCCCCGCCCTCTCTTGGGGACTGACCTCTGGAGCCTAAGCCTCAGCTCCCAGTCCCCGCCCAAGCATCTCAGGCTATGGTACGTGTGCAGGTGTTCAGACGATCTGTGAGGCTCTTGCTCCGCTTTGCCATTATCAGTCCAGCTGTTGTGCTTTTCTCAGCTGTGGCTTTGAGGTCCCTTCAGCTCCACTGATCTTATCGTTGGTTAGGTGGCTTCCCAGGCTGTGGGCTCTTTTTTTCCTTCACAACTCCCTCCCTGAAGTGCTAGTGCCGTCCTGAGTCCTGATTCCTTTCCTCTCTCTCTCTCTCTCTCTCTCTCTCTCTCTCTCTCTCTCTCTCTCTCTCTCTCTCTCTTCTTTTGTTCTACCCAGTTATGTCAAGAGTTTCTTGCCCTTTTTGGAGGTTTAAGTTCTCCCATCAGCATTCAGTTGACGTTCTGTGCAAGTCATTTTTCATGTAGATGTGGGTTTTTTTTTTTTTATGTGTTTGTGGGAGAGGGTGAGCACAACCTCTTACTCCTCCACCATCTTGCCACCTCCCCCAGGATCCTTAAAGTTTAAATAATAGGAAAAATTCTTACACCTTTGCCCTTGCAGTTGATATTTCAGATGCTCTCCGTTCATTTCCGGAGACCTATATCTCCATTTGCTATCATTTTCCTTCTTCCCGAAGAACTTGTTTTAACACTTATTGTCAGGAAGATCTGATGATGAATCCTCTTAGATTTTGTGTGTCTGAAAAAGATATTTGGCCACCATTTTTGATATGTTACTGAACCAAAATAGGGTTCACTCACACATTCAAAGTAAAGACAATCTTCTGATACTAGGTTGTGGTGAAGGGTATTACAAGGTGTCCGACATGGGCCTAAGCAAGGAGGATGGGCAGCTCATGCTCAAACCCTAAACTCCTGAATGGTTTCTAGGGAAAGAGTCTTAAAGGCAAGGTGAAGGAGAAAGTCAAAGGATTCGTGTTCAGTTCATGCTCAGTTCTCTGATTGGTGGAAGGTGAGGTAACTGGGTGATGTTTCAGCAATCTCAATCATCAACCTTCTGGTTCCAAACCGTCTGGGATCTATATGATCTATATGCTGGTGGTTGGTACGCAGTTAACTTCTTCCAGCAGTGAGGGTTTTAGTATCTGTGAAACAACCCATGGATGTAGCTCAGAATACTATCCATAGCCCTTAAGAAGGAACTAAAAGTCCTTAACTGTTCATAACTAAATTCTTATTATTCATCTTGAATAAGTGTTTCCCCTTGTTTCTGCACTTTCTCACTTCATCGATTAAATTGCTCTTTGGAACTCGGGGAAGGCACAGGAGGCTAAAGCTTTTCTACAAACAAGAGGGGAGGGGAGAGGAGGGCAAGGGGTTATGTCTATGCCCAGGAATGCCCCAAAGTGCCTTTCTCAGATTCAGAAAGGTATTTTCAACACGTATAGAATTCTAGGCTGATAGGGGTTTATTATTTTCCCTTCAGTACTTTAAAGTGGTTGCTCCACTGTCATCAATTTGGATTATCTCTAAGGAAGAAATGCCTCTCTGTAATTAACATAACTTGTTTCTTTGGTTCCTCTTAAGATTTACTCTTTATCACTGGCTTTAAGCAGTTTGATTATTATGTGTCTTAGTGCAGTTTTCTTCATGTTATTTGTGCTTGGGCTTTGCTGGGCTTTTTGCATCTGTGCAATTACAGTTTTCCTCAAATATGGAAATGCTGGGGGCATTATTTCTTCAAATGTTCTATCTATCCCCACCTTTTGATCCACTTCTCCAGGGATTCCACCTGCACATATCAGACTGCTTGAAGTTGTCCCTCAGCTAATGGAGGCTCTGTTAATTTCTGAAAAGGCTTTTCTTTTCTCCCTGTGTTTAGTCTTGGATCACTTCTATTGTTCTCTTCAAGTTCTATATTTTTGTTCTGCAATATCTACTCTGCCATTAATCCTATCCGGTATATTTTTCATCTTTCACATTGCAGTTTTCATCTAGAATTCATTTGTGTCTTCTCTATGTTTTACACGCCTTAAGTGTTTGAACATATGAAATACCATTATAAGAACTATTTCAATGTCCTTGTCTGCTACCCCTAATAACGTGTTTCAGTATGTGGTGAGTTTCACTTGATTCATTCATCACCTCATTATGAGTTGAGTTTTTATGCTTATTTGCATGCCTACTAAATTTTGACTGGATATCTGATTTTGAATAATACTTTGTTGAATGATGAATTACATTTTGTCTTTTGACAGCTGCTCCTGGGGAAAATGGAAGTTCCTGTGCCAGGGGTCAAATTGGAGCTGTAGCTGCAGTCCTATGCCGCAGTCCCAGCAACACTGGATCTGAGCTACACCTGTGACCTATACCACAGCTTATGGCAATCCAGGATCTGTAACCCACTGAGCAAGGCCTGGGACCAAATACACATCCTCACAGACACTATATCAAGTTCTTAACCCAATGAGCCACAATGGGAACCCCTAAATGATGGATTTTTTGCATTGCTGAAAACGTTCTTGTGCTTTTTCTAGTCTGTGGTTAAATTACTTGGACATATTTTGATCCTTCTGGGTCTTCCTTTTATGATGTCTTTTGTAGGGCTGAGGAATTGGTCAGTCAATGGCTAATTATTCTCTGTAACCAAGAAAAGCTCCTTCTGAGTATCCAACCCAATATCCCATGACTCCTGAGGTTTTCCAACCTGGCTGTTGGGGAACTATCCTCCTACCTGTGCAAGCACTAGGTATTGTCTTTGCTAATCTTTCACGATTTCCTCTGGCCTCCAGAAGTTACCTCACATCCAGGTGTTGACCTGGGACCTCTTAAATTCTGACAGATTTGACATGTAAGTCTTGATGTATATTACTAGTCTGCCTACCAGCTCACTCCAGCAGTGTGTGAGAGTAACCATTATCCCTCATCTCCTCCAATGTTATTTATTTATTCATTTATTCACTTGCTTGTTTGTTGGTTCAGTTATTCATGTCCTTATGTTTAATATGATTTGTTTGGTGGGATTAGAGCAGTGCTCCCAATAGGGCTAATTACTCCTGTAACTGGAAAAAAAAAAAAAGACCCTTCTGTGTCCTAACCCAATATCCCCTGAATCCTGAGGTTTTCCAGTCTGACTGCTCCAACAGGCACTGTGACCACCCGAGTCCAACCACTAGGCAGTGTTCTCTCTGCTCTTTTCACAGACTTTCCCTAGCCTCACACACATGTGGTGAATACAGGAGGGGGACCCTTTGATGATCCTTGGGTTTCTCTCACTTTCCACATTTCTTCTCTCTGGCCCGCAATGGAACCATAGTCACCTTGATCTCCTCAGACACTCAGCTCTGACTCTGAACACCAGGATTCCATCAGCTCCAGTTGAGTTCCCCTCCACGCGCTGCAGCAGACTCAAAGCTCAAGGCAAAAAGCTGGGGCAGTCTTTTTTCACACTTCTTTGTTTCTTCTCTCTCAGGTATCACTGTCCTTCACATTGCCTGATATACAATGATTTGCCAACCATCTTTTATACATATGATCGGTTTTTTGGTTCTTAAATATACGATTACCACTAGTTGTGCCATTTGAGCTAGAAACCAAAGTTGATGGCCAATATTGTCTTAGTGACTCCCCGGTGATCTTGCAAACTCTACTTAGAAGTGCTGTGCAGTCTAAGATGCTTCTACTTAGCCTTTATTCCTTCTCTCTTCTTCACTGGGGTTCACACCAGTATCAGATTCTGATGGCTCTCCCAGTTAGCCAATTTTTCATATATAGCTATGGTAAAAATCTTTCTTCAGAAATCTTTAGACATCTGTCCAATCATTTGATCAGAAGACATTTTTATAATGATCTTTATTTTTTCCGTTACAGCTGGTTTACAGTGTTCTGTCAGTTTTCTACTGTACAGCTAGGTGACCCGGTCACACATAATGTATACATTCTTTTTTCTCACATTATCCTGCTCCATTATAAATGACTAGATATAGCTTCCAGTGCTATACAGCAGGAGCTCATTGCTTATCCATTCCAAAGGCAAGAGTTTGCAACTATTAACCCCAAATTCCCTCTCCCTCCACCTTGGTAACCAAAAGTCTGTTCTCGGAGTCTATGAATTTCTTTTCTGTGGAAAGGTACATTTGTGCCATATATTATATTCCATATGTAAGTGATATCATATGGTATTAGTCTTTCCCCTTCTGACTTAATTTACTTAGTATGAGGGTCTCTAGTTCCATCCATCTTGCTGCAAATGGCATTATTTTATTCTTTTTTATGGCTGAGTAGTATTCCTTTGTGTATATATACCACATCTTCCTAATCCAGTCATCTGTCTATGGACATTTAGGTTGTTTCCATGTCTTGCCTATTGTGAATAGTGCTGCAAGGAAAATATGGGTGCATGAGTCTTTTTCAAGGCAAGTTTTGTCTGGATATATGCCCAAGAGTGGGATTGCTGGGTCATATGGTAGTTTGATATATAGTTTTCTAAGGTAGCTCCATACTGTTTTCCATAGTGGTTGTACCAATTTACATTTCCACCAACAGTGCAGGAGCATTTGCTTTTCTCCACACCCTCTCCAGCATTTGCTACTTGTGGAATTATAAATGATGGTCTTTCTGACTTGTGTGAGGTGGTACCTTGTAGTAGTTTTGATTTTTATTTCTCTCATAATCAGTGATGTTGAGCATCTTCTCATGTGCTTGTTGATCATCTGTATATCTTCTTTGGAGAAATGTCTTTCAGGTCTTTTACCCATATTTCAATTTGGTTGTTGGCTTTTTTGCTGTTGAGTTGTATATGTTCTTTGTGTATTTTGGAGATTAAGCCTTTGTCAGTTGAATCATTTGAAACTATTTTCTCCCATTCTGTAGGTTGTCTTTTGGTTTTACTTTATGGTTTCTTTCAGTGTGTAAAAGCTTCTCAGTTTGATTAGGTCCCAATGGTTTATTTTTGCTTTTATTTCTGCTGTTTTGGGAGACTGACCTAAGAAAACATTTTTAAGGTTGATATCAGAGACTGTTTGGCCTATGTTCTCTTCTAGCTGTTTGATGGTGTCTTATCTTACATTTAAGTCTTTAAGCCATTTTGAGTTTATTTTTGTGCATGGTGAGGGTGTGGTCCTGTTTCATTGATTTATATGTGGCTGTCCAGTTTTCCCAGCACCACTTACTGAAAAGACTGTCTTTTTACCATTGTATATTCTTGGCTCCTTTGTCAAAGATTAATTGACCGTAGCTATCTGGGTTTATTTCTGGGTTCTCTATTCTGTTCCATTGGTCTATATATCTGTTTTGGTACCAGTACCACACTGTCTTGATTACTATGGCTTTGCAATATTGCCTGAAGTCTGGGAAAGTTATGCCTCCTGCTTGGTTTTTGTTCCTCAGGATTGCTTTTGCAATTCTGACTCTTTTATGGTTCCATATAAAGTTTTGGATTGTTTCTTCTGGTTCTGTGAAAAAATGTCATGGGTAATTTAATAGGGATTGCACTGAATCTGTAGATTGCTTTGAGTAGCATGGCCATTTTTACAATATTAATTTTTCCTACCCAGGAGCATGGACTATCTTTCCATTTCTTTGACTTCTCTTTAATTTTCTTGATTAGTGTTTTATAGTTCTCAGCATATAAGTCTTTCACCTCCTTGGTCAGGTTTATCCCCAGGTATCTGATTTTTGGGGATGCACTTTTAAAAGGTATTTTAATTTTGTACTCCTTTTCTAATATTTCATTGCTGGTTTAGAGAAATGTGACTGATTTCTGAATGTTAATCTTATATCCTGCTACTTTGCTGAATTTGTTGATCAGTTTGAGTAGTTTGGGGGTTGAGTCCCTAGGGTTTTCAATATATATTACCATGTCATCCACATACAGTGACAATTTTACCTCTTTTCTTCCAATTTGGATACCTTCTATTTCTTTTTTTGTCTGACTGTTGTGGCTAGACCTTCCATTACTATGTTGAATAAAAGTGGTGAGAGTGGGCAGCCTTGTCTTGTTCCAGATTTTAGTGGGAAGGCTTTCAGCTTTTCTCCATTGAATATTATATTTGTTGTGGGTTTGTCATTAATGGCTTTGATTATGTGAAGGTATGTTCCCTCTATACCCACTTTGGCAAGAGTTTTGCTCATGAATGGATGTTGGACTTTGTCAAATACTTTTTCTGCATCTATTGAGATGATCATACAGTTTTTGACTTTGTTACTGTGGTGTATGACATTGATTGATTTCTGTATGTTGAACCATCCTCGTGCACCTGGGATGAATCCCACTTGGTCATGGTGTATGATCTTTTTATATATGTTGTTGGATTCAGTTGGCTAAAATTTTGTTGAGAATTTCTGCATCTATATTCATCAAAGGTATTGGCCTATAGTTTTCTTTTTTCGTGGTATCTTTGTCTGGTTTTGGTATTAGGGTGATGGTGGCATCATAGAATATCTTTGGAATATCTTCATCAAATTTTTGGAAAAGTTTAAGGAGGATGGGTATAAGTTCCTCTTTGTATGTTTGGTAGAATTCGTCTGTGAAGCCATCTGGTCCTGGACTTTTATTTGTAGGGACTGTTTTTATTACGTATTCAATTTCATTTCTAGTGATCAGTCTGTTCAGTTGATCTATTTCTTCGTGATTCAGTTTTGGCAGGCTGTAAGTCTCTAGAAAGTCAGCAGTGACCTGAGCCACTGCATTGACAAAACAGATTCTTAACCCACTGTGCCATAAGCCACCTCCATACATTTTTTTTTAATTTCTCCCAGAGACTTTCTAGAAACTTTCAGGTTTCTCCTTGAATTCGAGTTTGATCCCTGGCCCAGGAATTCCCACTTGCCAAGGCATGGACAAAATAATTAATTAATTAAATGTATGGATCCTACAGATTTACATTTAAATCTTGATGCATACTCCTAGTTGCCCCCAAGTCTTACTAGGAGTACATCCAGGTAACTGTTATCACACACCCTCTCCAACACTATTTATTCACTTACTCACTTATGCTGAGTATTATGTTCTAAGGGATGGCACTAAAAGGGAAGGAAAGCAGATCTTTATACAACGAACTTGTTCTGTGAATAAGATCTCCCCCCTTGCTAAAGAAAGGAACCACAACTGAAGGTTTCCTGCACTTCAGACTGTAGAGAGTGAGTATGTCATTGATTCAAAGTTTCTTTGTCTTGGTCACCAGAGCCAGTTGGTACCGTGTTCTCATTTATTGTACCTCCTCCCTTAGGAAAGGCCTCCCAGCACAGATGTGGCTGCACTGACTCTGCCTTTGGGGAAAGGCTTATCTGAAGTTGAGTTCCAGTTCTATCACTTACTGTGTGTGTGATCTTAGGCAAACTGGTGTGGCTCCAGGTGCCTCTGTTTCTTGGTGTACACCAGAGGGGTAGGAGGTTGAGAAGCAAAGACAAGTTTTGAGCCCACGTCAGAGCAGGGAAGGGTGCCAGGACTCTCAAAAATCTCATTTAGTTTCTCAGTACTCAGCAGTATGCTGGAGCCAGATCACACTGAGTCTTATGTGCTGATCCATAAACACCCAGGGATTTTCCACCCAGCTGTTAGATTGTCAGCTGCTTGACATCAGCAATGGCGGGAGTATTTATACCAAAGAAATTAGCCAGCAAGTGCTACAGACCAGGGCTGCATTCCTGCATCCCCACCAAAGCCAGTTTAGCAGTGCACTGCCATCGGGCTGGGGTGGAGGGAGTGGGTGCCATCTCCATGATCTTCTTTTAGTTTACACATCCAGCGTACACATTTTTTATTGTTAGATGAGTTGTGTAAGGGAAGATAAAATTATATGTTGGAAAAAAATGGAGCTATCCCTCAGAGTTTGTTCTGTAGCCAACTGTAGCCACAGCGGGGTCCCAGCCTCTGAGTAGACATTGTAGGAACTGGCTCAGCCTGGGAGGTTTAAGGGGCATTAGAGGGGATGGATGAGGTTTGTCAAAGTCACTGAGAGTGTCCCCACGAGTCAGCAGATGACCCATCCTTGTTTCTCTGGTATCAAAGAGGGACCAGAGGATCACCTAGTTAGGATACAGTCTTGAGATGGCAGAAAACAGAACTAAATTGGTTTAACTTATAATGAAAAATTATCTCATCCAATAAAAAGTCCATGTTCAGAAAGTTTCTAAGCATGGCCAATTTAGTATATCAATGATGCCATAAAGTAAAAAAGTTCCTATTTCTGGGCTTCTACCATCACTGGATGGGCTTCTCCTAAGCCTGGGTCCTGTTTTGGTACCAAAATTATGGCCAAACTTTCAGGCACCATATCCAGATACAACAACCTTCACTGGAAAACAAGGGCCTGGCTCTTGCTGTGTGTATCCTATTCTGAGCAAAGAAATGCTTCCCCAAGACACTCAGGTCTCAGACTGAATTTCTTTCCACTTAGCACATTCTGAACCTAATTAAATGTTGATATATTATTAATTTTATAAATAAATGCCTATCATGTTCCGTCTATTAAAAATGTCAAATTTTGTGAGGTCCCTTTGTGGTGCAGTGGAAACCAATTCAACTAGTATCCATGAGAATTCAGGTTCGATCCCTGGCCTTGCTCAGTGAGTCAGAGATCCCATGTTTCTGTGGCTGTGGCGTAGGTCACAGCTGCACCTCTGATTCAAGCCCTAGCCTGGAAACTTCCATATACTACACGTGTGGCTATAAAAAGAAAAAAAAAGATACTACCTGAAATAATATGAGCTTACTGAATTCAGGGGGTTTCATTAATCTTTCTTATGATCTTAATTGGAAGAGCACTCCCTCAATCCCTGTGTCAGTACAGAGGAGTTATCTGTGAAGGTAACAATTTACAACCTGTGCACCAAGTGTTGGATAATCTCTTGTAGAGCTTTGACTTATCTTCCTTTGTTATCACACAGCAAGTAATACAGTTTTCATCTTACAGCATGACTTGCCAGCCTTTACAGAACTCGGTTATTTCCTAAGAAGCTTTCAAATTATTGGACTAAAAACATGGACTGAAGGGTTGTTTTCATTTTCTGTAACAGCTTTATTGGAATATATTTCACATAACATTCAGTGGAGTCCTTTAACATGCACAAGTCAGTCATATTTAGTATATTCACAAAATTGTGCAACCATCATCACAACTTAAGAATGTGTAAAAACATTTTAATCACTCCAAAAAGAAACCTTAATCCTAGGCAGCCACCAAATTACTTCTAATCTCTCTGTCTGTTCTGAATATTTCCCATAAATGAAATCATATAGTTTGAGCTTCTTTGATTTAACAAAATATTTTTAAGGCTTATCCAGGAAGTACTTCATTTGTTATTACCATTGACTAACATTCCATTGTATGACTGTACTGTAATTATTTATCCAATTGTCAGTTTATGGATATTTCTAGTGTTTTTAATTTTTGGCAATTATGAATAATGCCACTATGAGCATCATGTACAGGTTTTTCTGTACACATAAGTTTTTATTTCTTTGGTGTATATACCTAGGAGAGGAATTTCTGGGTCTTATGATAACTCTATATTTGACTTTTGAAGACCTACCAGGTTGTTTTCCAAAGCAGCTGTTCCATTTTACACTCCAACCAGCATTGCATGAGGTGGCAGTTTCTTCACATGTGCTGTTTGTTATCTGTCTGTTTTTCGCAGCCATCACAATGGATACTAAGTGCTATCTTATTGTGATTTTGAATTTCGTTTCCCTGAAGCTAATGATATTGAGCATCTTCTCATATGCTCATTGGCTATTTGTATATCTTCTTTTTTTCATCTCTTAAATTTTATATAGTTGATTTACAAAGTTATGCTAATTTCTGCTGTACAACAAAATGAATCAGTTATACATGTATGCACATCCATTCTCTTTCAGATTTTTGGAGGAATTTCTATTTAAATCCTTTGCCCATTTTTCAACTATGTTGTCTTTTGTATTGTGATAAGATTTCTTTATATATTCTGGATATAAGTCACTTAATATATGATTTGCAAAAATTTTTCTCATACTATGGGTTGTCTTTTCACTTTCTTGATAGTGTCCTTTGAAGCATGAAAGTTTTAATTTTGGTGATTCCAAATTTCCTATTTTTGTTGCTTTTGTTGCTTTTGCTTGTTGTATTGTATCTAAGAAATCATTGCCTAATCCAAGATTATTAACATTAAAGTCTATGTTTTCTTCTTTTTTTAGCTCAATGGATTTTATTACATTTATAGTCATACAATGATCATCACAACACAATTTTATAGCATTTCCATCCAAAAACCCCAGGCCATTCCCCCCCCCCACCGAACTTCTATCCTTTGGAAATCATAAGTTTTTCAAAGTCTGTGAGTCAGTGTCTGTTCTGCAAAAACGTTCACTGTATCTTTCTGTTAGAATCCACATATAAGTAATAGCATACGATGTTGGTGTCTCACTGTCTGACTAACTTCACTTAGCATGATAATTTCTAGGTCCATCCATGTTACTGCAAATGCCATTGTCTCTTTCCTTGTAATGGCTGAGTAATATTCCACTGCGTATATGTTCCACATGTTCTTTATCCACTCCTCTGTGGATGGATATTTAGGTTGCTTGCACGTCTTGGCTATTGCATATAGTGCTGCAATGAACACTGGAGTACATGTACCTTTTTGAGTCATGGTTTTCTCTGAATAGATGCCCATGAGTGGAATTGCTAGATCAAAGGGTAATTCTATTTTTAGTTTTTTTGAGGAGTTTCCATACTGTTTTCCATAGTGGTTTCACCAGTTTACATTCCCACCAGCAGTGTAATAGGGTTCCCTTTTCTCCACACCCTCTCCAGTATTTAGTGTATGTAGACTTTCTGAAAGTGGCCAGTCTGACTGGTATAAAGTGATACTTCATATCAGCTTTGATCTGCATTTCTCTATTAGTGATATTTAACATCTTCTCATGTGTTTTTTGACCATCTGTATGTCCTCATTGGAGAATTGTCTGTTTAGATTCTCTGCCCATTTTTGTATGGAGTGGTTTGGTTTTTTGGTATTTAGCTGCAGAAGGTGTTGATATATTTTAAAGATTAATCCCATGTCAGTCGCTTTATTTGCAAATATTTTCTCCCATTCTGTGGGTTGTCATTTCATTTTGTTTAGGGTTTCCTTTGCTGTGCAAAAACTTTTCAGTTTAATTAGGTCCCATTTGTTTATTTTTGTTTTGTTGTCATTACTGTAGCAGGTGGATCTGAGAAGATATTGCTGGTTTACGTCAGTGTGTGTTCGGACTAAGTTTTCCTCTAAGAATGTTATTGTATCCAGTCTTATATTTACGTTTTTAATCCATTTTGAATTTATTTTTGTGTATGGTGTTAGGAAGTGTTCTAACTTCATTCTTTTACATGTAGCTGTCCAGTTTTCCCAGCACCACATACTGAAGGAACTGTCTTTTGTCCCTTGTATATTCTTGCCTTCTTTGCCATAGATTAGTTAGTTATCTGTAGGTTCTTGGGTTTAATTCTGGGCTTTTTATCCTGTTCCACTAATCTGTATTTCTGTTTTTGTGCCAGTACCATACTGTTTTGTTGACTGTAGCTTTGTAGCACAGTCTGAAACAGGAATCCTGATTCCTCCAATTCCATTTTTCCTTATCAGGATGGCTTTAGCTATTCTGAGTCTTTTGTGCTTCCAAACAAACCTTAAAATATTCTTTCTAGCTCTGTGAAGAATGTCCTTGGTAATTTGATAGGGATTTCACTGAATCTGTAGATTACCTTGTGTAGCATATTCATTTTGACAATATTGAGTTTTCCAACACAAGAGCACGGTATGTCTTTCCATCTGTTTGTGTCATCTTTGATTTCTTTCATCAGCATCTTATAGTTTTCAGAGTACAGGTCTTTTGTCTCTTTAGTTAGGTTTATTCCTAGATTTTTTTTTGATGCAATGGTAAATGGGATTGTTTCCCTAATTTCTCTTTCTAATCTTTCATTGTTAGCATATAGAAATGCAGTCAATTTCTGTGTATTAATTCTGTATCCTGCGACTTTACCAAATTCATTGATGAGCTCTAACAGTTTTCTGGTAGCATCTTTAGGATTTTCATGTCATCTACAAACAGTGATAGTTTTACTTTTTCCTTTCCAGTATGGATTCCTTTTATTTCTTTTTCTTCTCTGATTGCCGTGGCTGGGAATGCCAAAACTATGTTGAGTGGTAGTGGAGAGAACGAACATCCTTGTCTTGTTCCTGATCTCAGCGGAATTCTTTCAGATTTTCACCATTGAGAATGATGTTAGTTGTGGGTTTGTCTTATATGGCCTTTATTATATTGAGGTAGGTTCCCTCTATGCCCACTTTCTGGAGGATTGTTACCAGAAATTGGTGTTGGATTTTGTCAAAAGCTTTTCTGTCTCTATTGAGGGGATCATATGGTTTTTATTCTTCAGTTTGACAATGTGGTGTATCACACTGATTGATTTGCAGATATTGAAGAATCTTTGCATCCCTGGGATAAATCCGACTTGATCATGTTGTACAGTCCTTTTAATGTTGGATTCAGTTTGCTAGTATTTTGTTGAGGAATTGTGCATCTATATTCATCAGTGATATTGGCCTGTAACTTCCTTCTTTGTATCTCTTTGTCTGATTTTAGTATCATGGTGATGGTGGCCTTATAGATTAAGTTTGGGAGTGTTCCTTTCTCTGAAATTTTTTGGAATAGTTTCAGAAAGATAGGTGTTAGCTCTTCTCTAAATGATTGATAGAATTCTCCTGTGAAGCCATCTGGTCCTGGACTTCTGTTTTTTGGAAGTTTTTAAATCACAGTTTCAATTTCTTGTGATTGGTCTGTTCATCTTCTCTATTTCGTCTTGGTTTAGTCTTGGAAGATTGTACTTTTCTAAGAATTTGTCCATTTCTTCTAGGCTGTCCATTTTATTGGCATATAGTTGCTTGTAGTAGTCTCTTAATATCCTTTGTATTTCTGTGATACCCAGTGTAACTTCTCCTTTTTCATTTC
This sequence comes from Catagonus wagneri, assembly GCA_004024745.2. NCBI lineage: Eukaryota > Metazoa > Chordata > Mammalia > Artiodactyla > Tayassuidae > Catagonus > Catagonus wagneri. Next base: position 632,536 of record PVHT021183539.1, on the reverse strand, counting down.
TATTTTTATTGATTTGAGTCCTCTCTTTTTTTCTTGATTAGTCTGGCTAAGGGTTTGTCAAATCTGTTGAACTTTTCGAAAGAAGCAGCTTTTAGTTTCATTGATCTTTTCTATGGTTTTCTTCGTTTTTTGTGGGGGGGTTGTCTTTTGTTTTTTTAGGGTCGTACCCACGGCACCTGGAAGTTTCCAGGTTAGGGGTTGAATTGTAGCTGAAGCAGCTGACCGACACCACAGTCACAGCAACACAGGATCTGAGCCAAGTCTGCAATCTACACCACAGCTCACGGCACCGCCAGATCCTTAACCCACTAAGCAAGGCCAGGGATTGAACCCATGTCCTTATGGATACTGGTCAGGATCGTTAACCACTGAGCCACAGCAGGAACTCAGTTTTCCTTGTTTCCTTCTTAGCAGAAGGAAATAAATCATAAAGATCAGAGCATCTGCTCTTTATGATTTCTTTCCTTCTTCTAAGTTTGGGTCTTGTCTGCTCTTCTCTCTCTAGTTGCTTTAGGTATAAAGTTAGGTTATTTGAGCTTTTTCTTGTTTCCTAAGGTAAGCTTGTATTGCTATGAACTTCCCTCTTAGAACTGCTTTTGCTGCATCCCATAGGTTTTGGATTGCTTTGTCTTTGTTGTCATATGCTTCTAGGTATTTTTTAATTTTCTCTTTGATTTCTTCAGTGATCCTTTGGTTGTTTGGTCTCCATGTGTTTGTGGTTTTTGCAGTTTTTTTCTTGTTGTTGATTTCCAGTCGTATAACATTGTGGTCGGAAAAGATGCTTGATATGATTTCAATTTTCTTAAATTTGCTGAGGCTTGATATGTGGCACAGAGTGTGATCAATCCTAAAGAATGTTCTGTGTGCATTTGAGAAGAATGTGTATTCTGCTGCTTTTGGATGGAAGTTCTATAAATATCTATTAAGTCCATCTGGTCTAATGAGTCATTTAAGGCCTGTGTTTCCTTGTTGATTTTCTGTCCATTGCTGTAAGTGAGATGTTAAATGCCCCCGCTGTTATTGTGTTATTGTCAGTTTCTCCTTTTAAGGTTGTTAGCAGTTGCCATATATATTAAGGTGATCCCTGTGTTGGGTGCATATATATTTACAATTATTATATCTTCATGTGCAATTGATTGTTATCATATGTAAAGCCCTTCTTTGTCTCTTATATTCTTTAAGATCTATTTTGTCTGACGTGAGTATTGCTACTCCAGCTCTCTTTTGATTCCTGTTTATGTGGAATTATTTTCTTCCATCCTCTTACTTTCAATTTCTGTGTGCCCCTAGAACTGACATAGGTCTCTTGAAGACAGCTTATATATGCGTCTTGTTTTTGTATCCATTGTCTATGTCTTTGGTTGGGGCATTTAGTCCATTTACATTTAAGGTAATTATTGATATTATGTTATTTTTAATTTAATTATTTCTATTTTTCCATCATATTTACAGTGTTCTGTCCATTTCTACTCTACAGCAAAGTGACCCAGTCATACATATATACATACATTCTTGTTCTCACATTTTCCTCCATCATGTTCCATTACGAGCCACTGGATATAGTTCCCTGTGCTATACAGCAGGATCTCATTGCTTCTCTGCTATGTATATTCTTATTGCCATTTTATTAACTGTTTTGTATTTGTTTTGGTTTGTCTTTTTTCTTCCCTTCTTCTCTTATTCTCTTATGGTTTGATGATTATCTTTAGTGTTGTATCTGGATTGCTTTTTCTTATTTGTGTGTATATATTATAGGTTTCTAGCTTGCAGTTACCATGAAGTTTTGATATAGAAATATCATATATATATAGGAATATATATATATATATACACACACATATATATATAGTTGTTTTAAGTTGTTATAGGAATATATATATATATAGTTGTTTTAAGTTTTGATATAGGAATATATATATATAGTTGTTTTAAATTGTTGGTCTCTTAATTCAAAGGCATCTCCAGTGTCCTGCATTTGTACCCTCCTCTTCTCATGATTTCTAATTTTGGTAGCATATTTGTGTGTGGGTGATTTCCTACCTTGAGGATATGTATGCCTTTACTGGTAAGCTTTGTCATTTGTAATTTTTTTGTTTCTAGTTGTGGCCTTTTCTTTTCTACCTGGAGAAGTGCCTTTAGTATTTGTTGTGAAGCTGGTTTAGTGGCTCTGAATTCTCTTAGCTTTTGATTTCTCCTCCAAATATGAATGAGAGCCTTGCTGGTTAGAGTAATCTTGGTTGGAGGTTTTTTCCCCTGTCATCACTTTAAGTCTATCATGCCACTCCCTTCTGGCCTGCAGAGTTTCTGCTGAAAAATCTGTCAATAACCTACCTTATGGGGATTCCTTTTTATGTTATTCATTTCTTTTCCCTAGCTGCATTCAGTATTTTCTCATTGTCTTTAATTTTGGTCAGTTTGCTTCATATGTGTCTTGGGATATTCCTCCTTGGATTTATTTTATACGGTACTCATTGTGCTCCTTGGATTTGAGTGAGTGATTCCTTTTCCATGTTAGGGAAGTTTTCGGCTATTACCTCTTCAAATATTTTCTCTGGCCGTTTCTCTCTCTCTTCTCCTTCTGGCACCCCTATAATACAGATGTTGATGAGTTTAATGTTGTCCCAGTGTTCTCTTAGACTTTCTTCATTTCTTTTCAATCTTTTTTTCTGTTCCACATCAGTGATTTCCACTAGTCTGCCCTCCACCTCGCTTATTTATTCTTCTGCCTCCTGTATTCTGCTGTTGGTTGCTTCTGATGAAGTTTTTATTTCAGTTATCATATTTGCATCTCTTCTTGCTTAATCCTTAAATCTTGTATTTCTTTTCTTGATGTTTCTTGTAACTTATCAGTCTTTGCCTCCAGTTTATCTCCAAGATCTTGAATCATCTTCACTATCATCAATCTAAAGTCTTTTTCATGGAGGTTGTTAATCTCTGTTTTTTCTGGGTTTTTTTTTTCTTGCTCCCTTATCTGAGTCATAATTCTCTGCCTTTTCATTTTGTATAGATTTTTGGTGCTGTTCCCTTTTTGCAGACAATAGAGTTGTAGCCTCTCTTGCTTCTGATGTTTGCCCCCCTTGTGGCTGAAGTTGGTATGGAGGCTTGCTGTAGACTTCCTGATGGGTGGTACTGGGTGCCTGCCCACTGGTAGGTGGAGCTGATTCTCATCCATCTGCTGGGTGGGACTTTGTCTCTGGGTGAGATTAGGGGTGGCTGTCTGCCTGGAGGGGGAGGTCTTTAGGCAGTCTGTTTGATAATGGGTGGGGCTGTGATCCAACCCAGATTATTGTTTGGCCTGGGGCTTCTCAGCCCTGATGGGTGGAACTAGATATTTCCAAAATGGCCACCTCTAGAGGAGCACTTGCTGATGATTACTCCCAAGACATTTACCTCCAATGTCCTTCCCCCACAATGAGACCCATTCACCCCTCCAAGAACTACAGTCAGATCTGACGCAGATTTCTATGGAATCTCTGTTTTGCCCAGGGAACCCAGTGCACATGAAAGCCTGTGTGCACCTGTCACAAATGGGTTCTCGGTTTCTCCCAGTCCTGTGGAGCTCCTGTACACAAGACCCTCTGGCCCTGAACGCCAAATTCTCTGAGGGCTCTTTCTCCCAATGCCAGGTTCCCAGGCATGGGAACCTGATGTGGGGCTCAGAACTCTCACTCCCGTAGGTGAGTCTCTGTGATACAGTTACTTTCCAGTCTATGGGCCAAGCACTCTGCAGGTATGGGGTTTCTTATATTGCATAATTGCCCCACCTACCATCTTGATGTGGTCTTCTCTTTGTCTTCTGGAGTAGGATATCTTTTTTGATAGTTTGCAGCCTATTTGGTTGAAGGTTGTTTGGCAGTTGGTTGTAATTTTATTGCTTTTATGAGAGAAGGTGAGTTCCAGTCCTATGTTTTCTTCTGAATGTTTTGTAGTTTTAGCTCTTACATTTTGGTTTTTGATCAATTTTAAGTTAATTGTTATATATAGTGTGAGGTATAGGTCTAAATTTATTCTTTTGCATGTGAACATCCAGTTGTCCCAAGACCATTTGTAGAAACATTATTCTTTGCATTGGATGACCTTGGCACCAATGACACCTGACACCTGACAGTAATCAAGTGACCATAGGAATATGGATTTGTTTCTGGATTCTCCATTCTTTCCATTGTCTGTGTATTATCCTTATGTGGGTACCATACTGTCTTGATTAAAGTAGCTTTTTAGTAGGTTTTTAAATTGGGAAGTGTAAGTACTTCAACTTTGTTCTTTCTCAAGACTGTTTTGGCTATTCCAGTACCCTTTTATCTGTTAGAATTCTAGGATCATCTTGTTAATTACTGGGGGAAAAGAGCAGTTCAAATTTTGATAGGGATTACATTCAATCTGTAGTTCCATGGGGAAGAATTGTCATCTTAACTTAGTAGTAAGTCTTCCTATCCATGAATGTGAGATACCATTCCACTTATTTAGATCTTCTTTGATTTCACTCAGCGATGTTTTGTAGTTTTCGGTGCACAAGTCTTGTATGTCAGTTGTTAAATTTATTTCTGATGATATTATCGTTTTGATGCTATTGTAAGTGGAACTATTTTCTTAATTTCATTTTTGAATTATTCATGGCAGGTATATAGAAATATAATTGATTTTTGTGTATGATTTTGTATTCTATAACCTTGTTAAACACCTGTATTAGATCTAATAGTTTTTCGGTGGGTTCTTTAGGATTTCCTATACATGGGATTATGTCATCTGCAAATAGAAAAGTTTTACTTCATTTCCAATCTAGATTCGTTTTATTTCTTTCTCTTGCTGAATCTCCCTGGCCAGAACCTCCAGAACAATGTGGAATAGAAATGGTAAAAGATGACATCCTTGCATGACTTTAGGGGTAAGCATTTCTGTGTTTTATCATTAAGTACAGTGTTAGCTGTGGAGGTTTTGTTGATGACATATTAAGTTGAAGACATTTCCTTCTATTTCTAGTTTGAGTGCTTTTATCATTAAAGAATGCTGAATTTTGTCCAGTGCTTTTTATTCAGCTACTGAGATGACCGTGTGGTTTTTGTCCTTTATTCTGCTGATATGGTGTATTAACTTAATAGATTCTTAATATTAAATCAACTTTGCCATCCTGGAATAAATCCCACTTGCTCATGCTATATAATTTAGTTTGCTAGCATTTTGCTGAATGTGTCTATGTTTATTAAAATATTGGTCTATAATTTTCTTTTCTTGTGTTGTCTTTGTCTGGTTTTGGTGTCAGGGTAACAATGGCCTCATAAAATTGGGTAAAGGAATATAAATTCTTTAATAGATATAAGGTTATTCATCTTTATTTCTTTTTGAGTGGCCTTTGCTAGGCAGCATTTTTCAAGGAATATTCTCATTTTATTTAAGTATCAAAATTTTTGAATGTCTTTTCTGCTATCCTTTTTTAAACAGCTTTATCGAGGTATAATTGATATACAACAAACTGTATATATTTAATCTGTACAATTTCATGAGTTTGGACATATGCAAACACTAATAATACCATAATCACAATCAAGGTAATGGACATATCCAACACCTCTCAAAATTTTCTTATGTCCCTTAATTTTTGTTTTTTGTTAGGTTTTGTGTGTGTGTGTGTGTGTGTGTGTGTAGTAAGAATACTTAACACAAGGTATACTCTCAACAAATTATGAATAATATTTTTATAATCTTCCCTTATTGTGCATTTAATATATGAAAACTGTACAGATGTCCCTTATGGCATCACTGAAATTGGTAATTTGTGTCATCCCCCTTCTTTCTTTCGTTTTATCAATCTGGCTAAAGGTTTGTTATTTTATTAATCTATTTAAAGTTGTCAATCATTGGTTTCATTGATTTTTTGGTACTGATTTTCAGGTTTCTATTTAATTGATTTCTGCCGAGATGTTTGTTATTCTTGTCTTCTCCTTCTTTGGGGTTAAATTTGATTTTATTTTTCTACTTTCTAAGGTAGAAGATAATTGATTTTTGAATAATCATTGGCCTTTTTCCTTTTCTGTAGAAGCAACACTGGGTAGTTATGTTGTGAGCCAAACAGAAAGTCCATCCTTTTCTAATACAAGCATTTAATGCTATAAATTTCCTATTATGAATTTTTAGCATTACCTCATAAATTTTGCTATGCTGTATTTTCTTTTTTTTTTTTTTGTCTTTTTTTGCCTTATCTAGGGCCGCACCCACGGCATATGGAGGTTCCCAGGCTAGGGGTCTAACAGGAGCTGTAGCCGTCGGCCTTTGCCACAGCCACAGCAACACGGATTCTGAGCCGCGTCTGCAACCTACACCACAGCTCACGGCAACACCAGATCCTTAACGCACTGAGTGAGGCCAGGGATCAAACCCGCAACCTCATGGTTCCTAGTCAGATTTCTTAACCACTGAGCCACGACGGGAACTCTGATATGTTGTATTTTCGATTTCATTGATCCTTGCATTCATTTGAAGTGCTATTTAATGTATGAATAGTTTATGATTTTCCAGTTATCTTTCCACAGCTATTTTCTATTTAATTCTTTTGTAGTCATAGAATATACTTTGTGTGATTTCATTCCTTTTGAACTTATTGAGTTTTTTTAATGGCTGATTTTGGTGAACATTTCATGTGCACTTTAGAAGAACATATATTCTGCTGTTTTTCTATAAATTTCTATTATATCAAGTTGGTTGATAGTGTTATTCAAGTCTTCTGTAAATTTTCTGATTTTTTTCTCACTTGTATTAATTACTGAGTGAGAAAGGTTAAAGTCTCCAGCACAACTGTGGATTTGTCTGTTTCTCCTTTCCATTCTACCAGCTTTTGGCTCCTATATTTTGAAATTGCATACATAATCATGATTTTATATCTTCTCAATAAATGGAATTCTCTGTCATTATATACTACCCTACTTATCCTTGATAAAAATCCTCATTCTTAAGTATATTTTGGATAATATTAATTTAGCCTCTCCACCCTTCATTTGATTCAGGATTTGGCAGGATAACTTTTTCCAGTCATCTAATTTTATATTATTAATTTATTTATATTTAAGAAGGGGTTTTTCTTTACCATATAAAATGTTATCTAACAAACTAGATCTTTTAATTGACATGTGTAAGCAAAGTATTCTTAGTATGTAAAAACAGTTTAATTTTTCTTTTTTTGCTTTTTAGGGCCACACCTTCGACATATGGAAGTTCCCAGTCTAGGAGTCAAATTGGAGCTGCACCTGCCAGCCTACACCACAGCCACAGCAATGCCAGATCCTTAACCCACTGAGCGAGGCCAGGGATCAAACCCACATCCTCATGGATACTAGTCAGGCTCATAATCCCCTAAACTACAGTGGGAACTCCAACAATTAAATTTGAAATCTACCATTTGGCTACGCATCTCTATTTATCACATCTGTTTTTTAATAGCCAATTTTCCATTTCTTCCCTTCCTTTTGGATTAGTTGAGTGTTTTTTATTATTCAATTTTATCTCCACTGCTGGCTTACTATTTGTACATCCATTTTAAAAGTCTTGGTAGTGGTGACTCTAGAGTTCATAATATACATTTTTAACTTCTTATATTATGGCTTCACTTAATATTATACTGCTTCATATATAAGAACGTTATGACTGTATATTTCCCTTTCCTTCCTGCCATCTTTCTTGCTATTGTTCTCTTACATTTTATTTCTACATATGTAACAAACACCACAATATATTGTTACTATTTTTGCTTTAGACAATTTTCATTTAAAGAGATTAAATATTTTAAAGGTATATTTATAAACAATTTTACAATTTCCAGCATTATTCGCTTTTTATATAGATCCAAATTTCCTTCTGAGATCACTTTCCTTCTCCCTAAAGAACTTCATTAACAGACTTTATAAAAACAGATTTGTAGGGTAGAGAAAAAGTCATTGCTAGCAATGACTTTAGTCATATTTTTAGTTTGTTTAATTATTGGTTTAAATATTTTCAATTCATGTTCAATTTTTAAAAAATATTGGCACACTAATTAGAGAATTCTGAGAGGCACAGATTCTGATGAAAATTCTGTCGTCCGTTTTAATTTTGTCCCTCTCTATGAAATGTGTCTTTTTTTCTTCTCTTAGATGTCAGAGAATTACTGCTGATGATTGAGTCAACTTTTTCTATATCAAAAATTTCTATAGCCATCTTAATACAAGTTTTCTTGGATGCCAGATATTGAGAATTTTACATTGTTGGGTTCTGGATTTTATAAAAATAGAAATAAAAATAGTAATAATTCATCTAAGTTAAGAGCTATCCTGTGATACATTTAAAACACTTGGAAACAGCTTTATTCTTTCAGGTTTGCTTTGAGACACTGTTAGATGGGACAAGAGCAGTCACTAATCTAGGGCTAATTTACCCCACAACTGAGGTAATATCTTGCTGAATAACCTACAAGATATACGCATATTCTGAGAATTTTCTCCCTTCTGGCAGGTGAGAATAGAAAATATTTCCATCCCTCTGGGAGCTCTGGGGTTGTTCCACCCACTCTTTTTTGGAGGTTTTTTTTTTTTTCCCCCTGACCTTGGGTAGCTTCTTCACACAAAAAAACTGATCAGAGTTCAGCAGGGGGAGTCCCCGTGTGGTGCAGGGGATTAAAAATATGGCATTGTCACTGCAGCTGCTGGGTCACTGCTGTGGCATGGATTATGTCCCCAGCCCAGGAACTTCCACATGCCCAGGATGTGGTCCAAAAAAAAAAAAAAAAGGTAAAGTGGAGAATACAGCAGGATACATGTAGGGGACCAACTGCTAAGCTCTAGAGCACTCTCTCTCTTCTCTCTGCAGCCCTCCCCTCTCCGTTGTACCTGCCTTGCCTTCCATGAATGCTGAACTCTATTACCTCAACTCTGGGAGAAATGCTAGCCTCTGTTCCGGTTTCTTCTCCCTGCAGTGATGCCTGGAAACTCCCTCCAGGAAGTAAGCTGGGGGAAACTGTAGGGCCCACCTCATTTTGCCCCCTTCTCTCAGACATCAACATCCTGCATGGTTTGAATAACATCACTTCCAAATTTTTAGTTATTTACAGTGGGAGGATAAACCCAAAGCTGTTAATTCATCATGGGCAGAACCAGTTCCTAAGTAAGTCTTAACTAGTTCCTGAATGCTGTGTTAAAAGGATACGTTATCTTTCTCCTGAGCTGTGCGCGCGCGCGCGCACATGTGTATGTGTGTGTGTGTGTGCGCGCGCGCGTGTGCCTGCACGCTGAGATGAAGAGGTTGAGGGAAACTCCCGAGGTCCTGTCAGCATAGCCATTGCTATTCTGACAATTACCAGTATTAGAGACTAGGAGGAGGTTGTTGTGAGGGTCTGGGGTCTGCACCAGCCCCATCTTCTCTATTGCACCCACTCCGGAAGCTGATTGGTAGGAACATTTACCATGTGCTGCAATTCCTTACCTTTGCCAGAGCGCAGTTCTCCTATGCACATTAACTGCCTGGCACTGGGGCATGTAAGTTTGAGAACCCTCTCCTGGACACCATCCAGATGCCCTCACACAAATGCTCTGTGACTTTGCTTTATAAAGGGTTATTCAACAATAGGTGAGTGTGGGGTGGCTGTGAAAGATTACATTAGTACAATAGTACATGGAATACGCAGATGATGACTTTCTTTCGTATTCTCTATTTCCTGTGCCTAGAGCTGTGGTGACTTACGGGAATTTCCTTGTTTCTTTCAAACACATTACTCGGTATTTAAACAACAATAACAAACACAAAAACACCAGGCCCCACTATGAACATCCACTTTTGATTCCCTTCCTCCCACAACATTCCCTGAAAAAGATGCCTCTGATCAGTACCCACTGATCCCCTCATCATTTTCAATGGCCAGAGTGTGCTCCATGAAATAATATGAACCCATCACTGTTCTTTATCATCCAATGATCACTGACTATTAATGGACATTTAAAAATTTTTCATGATCGCTGTTACCTTTTGTACACACAGCTCTGTGAATGTGTGTGTTTTTTATATATGGTGAAGTGGAATTTCTTAGTCAAAACTCAGTCATACACCAAATGTCCAGTGAACACCTACTCTTTGCTGTGCACTGGGAAGACTAACGACAATGTACGGATGGCAAGACACCAGGCCCCTCCCC
>PVHT021183539.1:584660-610155 GCA_004024745.2 Catagonus wagneri | reverse complement strand
AAATACAGATGTGGAACCAGCAACATTCCAATGGCAGTAAGCACACCCCCTCCTAGATCCTAGCTTCTAAATACCATTCTCCACTAATTGCTGGGTTCCCAGGCTGAGGAGGGAGAGTATAAATGAGGCTGACTCCACCTGTCATGTCAGCAATAAGGGAAAGTTCAAGGAATGAGCAGGATGTGTCAGGGCGACAGAGAATACAGCCTGAAGGCAAAGGCAACCCCAGTTGAAAAACTGGGGACTCTTTTTTTATTCTTCCAGGTTTGTTGAGGTATTACTGACTCAAAACATGGGAGTTTAAGGTGCTCAGTATCACCTTTTGATACATATATATGACAAAATGATTACCACAATAAGGTCTGTTAGCACTCTATCCACTCACATAATTATGTTTTTAAAAATTTTGTGGTGATAACGTTTTCGATATGCCCTCTTAACTTTCTTTTCTTTTCCTTTCCTTTCTTTTTTTTTTGGCTGCTCTTGAAGCATGCGGAAGTTCCTGGGCCAGGGCTCGAACCCACTCCACAGCAGCCACCCGAACCACAGCAGTGAAAACGCTGGATCCTTAACCCGCTGTGCCACTTAATTTTCAGTATATAATACAATATTAAGTATAGTCACCATGCCCTATGTTAGCTCCCCATAACTTATTCATCTTATAGCTAGAAGTTTGTACCCTTTGACCAACATTTCCCCCAGCCCCTGGCAAGCACTGTTCTAAACTCTGGCAGAGCTTCTGTGCCTACTTGCTTGCAACTCTCAGAAGCGTCCTATCTTAATTTCTTGCCTATCAAAATAAACAAACTATTTCTGTGACTTAGACTTTTTCAGATTCCACATGTAAGAGAGAACATGCATTATTTGTCTGTCTCTGACTTATTTCACTTAGCATAAAGCCTTCAAAGTCCATCCATCTTGTTGCAAAAGGCAGGACTCTCTGCCTTTTTTTTTTTTTTTTTTTTGGCTTTTCGGAGCGGCACCCACGGCATATGGAGGTTCCCAGGCTAGGGGTCCAATCGGAGCTGCATCCGCTGACCTGTGCCAGAGCCACAGCAACGTGGGATCCGAGCTGCGTCTGCAACCTACACCACACTCATGGCAAGCCGGATCCTTAACCCAATGAGCAAGGCCAGGGATCGAACCCGCAACCTCATGGTTCCCAGTCAGATCCGTTTCCGCTGTGCCATGAAGGGAACTCCAGATTTTTTTGGCTCTTTTTTTTTTTTTAGGACTCTACTTTTTATGGCTGAATAATACTCCATTGTGTATGTCACCACATTTTCTTTATCCATTCATCCTTACTTGAACACTTAAGTTGTTTACATATGTTGGCTAAGCTGCATAGTAAATGCTAAAGTTGGTTCTAGTCCTCAAATTTCTTTTTGAAAATTAATTTGGCTAGTTTAGTTCCTTTGCCTTACCACATAAATTTTGTAATCTGTCTATATGTACCAAAAAATCCTGGTGGGATTTTAAATTGGAATTGTATGACATGAATGGATTTTTTTTTTTTTTTTGCTTTTATCATTTTAGGGCCGCATCCGCAGCATGTGGAAGTTCCCAGGCTAGGGGTCTAATCGGAGCTGTAGCCGCCGACCAAAGCCACAGCCACAGCAACGCAGGATCCGAGCCGCATCTGCGACCTGCACCACAGCTCACGCCAATACCGGATCGTTAACCCACTGAGCAAGGCCAGGGATCGAACCCGCAACCTCATGGTTCTTAGTCGGATTCATTGCCCACTGCACCACGATGGGAACTCTGACATGAATGGATCTTAATGGTGACTGTTGACATCCTAATTATATTGAATTTATCAACCTATGGACATAATATGTGTCTCCATTTTGTTATATCTTTTTATATTTATATCAGGTTCATTGCTTGTATTGCTAAGTTGTGTCTTTCTCTTTTTTTAAGGTTTTTATTTTTTCAAAAAAAAGGGGGGAGTTCCACCGTGGCTCAGCGGTTAGCAACCCCAACTAGCATCCACAAGGACGCATGTTTGATCCCTGGCCTCGCTCAGTGGGTTAAGGATCTGGCGTTGCCGTGAGCTGTGGTATAGGTCGCAGATGTGGCTCGGATCCCACGTTGCTGTGGCTCTGGTGAAGGCCAGCAGCTGCAGCTCTGATTTGACCCCTAGCCTGGGAACCTCCATATGCCGCGGGTGCGGCTCTAAAAGACAAAAAAAAGGGGGGGGGGTATTTTTTCTATTATAATGATTTACAATGTTCTGTCAATTTCTGCTGCACAGCAAAGTGACCCAGTCACATATATATATATATATAGAGAGAGAGAGAGAGAGAGAGAGAGAGAGAGAGAAGTATTCTTTGTATTCTTTTTCCCAAATTTTCCTCCATCATGTTCCATCACAAGTGACTAGATATAGTGCCCTGTGCTAGATTTATCATTCTTTTCTTTTTTTTTCTTAATGGATTTTATTTCAATTATAGGTGTACATAAATCATCACAAGTCAATTTTACAGATTTTGTATCCCAAACCCACAGTGCATCCCCCCACCCCCCAGATTGTCTTATTTGAAAAACCAAGGTTTTCCAAAGTCTGTGAGTCGTCTCTTCTGCAAAGATATCATTCTTTTCTGTCCGGTTAGAATTTTGTTAATTTGTACTGCCCTTTTCAAAGAACCAACTTTAGGTTTCGTTGATTATATCTGTTCTTTTTCTGCTATCTGTTCCAGTCTCTATTTTGCTTATTCTTCTTGCTTTGAATTTATTTGGTTTTGCTTTTCCTGGATTCTTAGGGTAAAAGATTTCATGATGGATTTGGGTTCTTTGTTCTAATGAAAGCTTTTGATGCTGTACATTGACTGCTAAGTACTGCTGTAGCTGCGTCCTGCATATTTAGGTGTTGTTTTTATTTTATTCAAAATTATTTATAACTTCCCTTCATACTTGCTCTTTGATCCATGAATTATTTAGAAGAATATGGTTTGATTTCCTTGTGCTTGGAGATGTTCCTCTTAACTTTGTCTTACTTATTGGTGGCTTTTCTCTTTTGGTCAGAAAACATCCTTTGTATAGTTTCAAGTGTTTTGCAATTGCTAATATGTGTTTCATGACCCAAGATACAGTCTATATTGGGAAAATTTCCATATGTCCTTCAAAAGAAGGCATAATATATTCAGCTGTTGTTATCTGGAGAGTTCTGTACTTGTGAGAACAACCAGTTAGTTTATGTTCATTCAGTTCATCTACATATTCTAGTTTTCTTTCTGTTCGTTCTGTGTATTGCTGAGAGTGTTAAAAGTCTCCAACTATTCTATGTAGATTTGTTTGCTTCAGTTCTATCTGACTTGGTTATATGTTTTGAAGCTTTGTCATTGAGTATGGTGCAGAATAGCGTTACCGTAGCAGGCCTGAAACTATAATCCTTAGAAACTCCAGCTTGTTGACCTTACCTTGCATCCAGGAAACTTGGATTTCAGGAGGTTTCCCACCGTTCCCTCCCCGAGAAGAGTAGTTTCCTCTTCCGAAACTGTCCAAACAATATGTTCAATGCTAAATGCCTGCTTTCCTCCTGGGACCCTGGAATCTTGGTACGTGCTAGGCAAAGAGTGTGTGAGGGACCAGCCCCCAATTAAAAGCTTGGGCCCTGGGTTTCTCATGAGCTTCCCTGGCAGACTGTGTTTCAAGGAGCTGTCATGATTCATTGCTGGAGGGACAGATTGTTTGACTCTAGTGGGAAAGGACCCTTGGAAGCTTATGCTGGTTTCCTCTGGGCGATGCCCAGTGCACCGCTCCCCCTGGCTGTTTGTCTTTCTATCCTTTTGCAGTACTGAATCCTAGCCATGAGGATGACTGTATGCTGGGTCCTGTGAGCCCTCCTAGGGATTCACCAAAATCAAGGGTGGTCTTGGACATCTGAAACAGTGGGGGCAGCCACGAGATTCACTAGTGAGCCCCTGCCTCATTGAAATACAGTGAAAGCCTTGTTTGAAGGGAGGATGAAGCGGTAGCATGATGATCCTTTCATGCTCAGTGACTATGGATGTATCCATGCCATAGAGCAGCCACTGAGCTGCTGATGGTTGTGAGAAGTAAAGGTTACTTGCAAATTTAAAAGGAAAAGATCCGGGAGTTCCCTGGTGACTCAGCGGGTTAAAGATCTGGTGTTATCACTGCTGTGCCTGTGGTTACAGCTCTAACAAGGGTTTAATCCCTGGCCTGGGAAATTCCATGTGCAATGGGTGTGGCCAGAAAGAGGTAAAAGAAATCCAGCATTAGATAGTTAGCTCACTGCATTCCTAGCCTGCTTTGCTGAGCTGCCTGATGTGAGTGGGTAACTGTGGTGAGCACTGGGCTTTAGTGTTTGTTATTTCCTCTAGGCCCAGGCGGGGGTGGGGGCGTGGATCCAGGTTCCTAAAGATGACCTTCGTGTCAGCCAGAAATGCTAAAAGTTTGACTTGCTCTCTCCTGCAACTGCGAGGAAACAAATCAGTTTCTGGGGTGGAGAAAGCTTCAGATTAACCCCTGGCAAGAAGAGAAAAAAAGCTCTCCAGCCTTTTCTTCAACTTGGCTGCTTCTGTTGCTGCCCCTCCCAGCATTCCCACCAGATCTGCCCTGGCCATGTTCATTCAGCAGCCCAACCACTGGATACGTCCTTGCGACACCTACACTGAGTACCAGCCACTTGATAGTTGGGAAACGTTCAGTGAACTGACAGGTACTCCAAGCATTGTGACCCAGGTTCCACTGTGAGGCCAGAACTGCGGCCAGTGGAGGTACCAGAGTGACACACATGTGTAGTGAACATTGTGGCCTCATTTATTAGGAGTTTCCAGAATGGGGGGTGGTATGAAAGATGCAGTCCTCCTCCCCTCACAGGGAAGAGACTAACTCCACAGATGTCCTCGTTATCGCATTCTGTGTCATTTTTACACAGAAGTAACAGGCTCAAGAAGAGCCACCCTTTATTAGCCAAGGACCTAGAGTCAGGGTCCTTTGTTCATTGAGGAAACATTCTCAGCACCGCCAAGACACTCCATCTCAGCCTCCTGGGCCTAGTTTGGGGATATAGGGATGATGTGGGCTGGAACCTGCAAAAGCAAATGACAGCCACCTGTTGTATAAGAAATGGCAGGATTTAAGTCATAGAAACCTAGGAACACAGAGGAGAGCATTGAGCCCTGCCAAAGTGTGCGGGGAGGGGGTGTGGGTGTTTGGTCAAGATACACTTCTCAAGGGTGGGAAGGTTCCTGAAGGAGGCACCTTGATCTTCCAGTTTACAGACACCCAGGCTGAAGGGCACAGACAAGAAAAGAAGTGCAGCCATTTTCCATTCTCAGTGTTTGGGCTCCAGACCGCCACGGTGGCTGGGTCACCTCCAGAGAAGCCACGCCGCCACTGAAAGCACATCCTCTGCCTCTGCTTGCCTCTCAATTCCTAGTATCTGCTAAACAGAGGGACAGTGTTAAAGACCTAACTGGGCCTTAACTGGGCCTGGGGGTTGATTGCAAAACCTCTCTGACATGGTGCAGTGCCTCTCCACAGAGAAAGTCAAAGTCCTGCCTCCCTGTTGGCTCTGAGGCAAGTCTTTCCCACCGGTGGAATCCAGGTATCTGGGCTTCAGAGCAGCAACTCTGAAGGCGACACAGAAAGGGTCTGAGAACTTTTCACAGTGTCTTTGCTCTGCTGACTGCCTGGACTTCACAGGTGGACATGGTATTGGGACAACGATGACTGTCCCATCATGGAACAGTATCTGCATCTCAGCAGCAAAACCCCAGACCAAGTTTGTTGTGACGTGATGGCAAAGAAGACTCGCTTAGGAGTCTGACAGAACCGGGGCGTGACTCCCAGATCCACCCTCTACTGCATTGGTGACTTAACCTCTTTGAGCTTATTTCCTTGTCTGTGGAAGGCGGTGGATTGATACTTACCTCTCTGGCTCTTGGGGAAATAAAACCATGTACTTACGTGAGCTTAATAGCTTGACCTGAAGAAGAGCCGTTTACACTGCACCTCTGTTAGGGACACATCAGTGTGGAGGATTCCAGGCCAAGGACCCGGGAGTCTCCTCCACCCTCTGACTGGGGTGGCGGTGGGTTAGGGTGGTGGTGCCATTTCCATCTTTTTCTTTGACTTTACATATCCAAGACACACTCCATTTCATACCTAGGTGTGCTCTGCTCAGAGGAGTTGTAGTGAATGAAGGTGATCCTCACGGTTGAGTGTGTAGCTGGTAGAACATACACACTCTCCCCCGGACGTTCCAGGAACTGGCAGTTTCCTCCAGGGGTTGATACTACCCTGTGCGGACACCTAAAGACTTGCAGGAAGTCACTGGCATATGACGTTGGAGGGTCCCCCGTACTGAGCAGGCAGCTGATCCCTGCCACGCTGAGGGCCCCAAGAACTAGAAAATCAGCTCCACTGCAAAGAGAGGACTAGTTATTATACTTTCTTTTGTCTAACAGAAAACTCTGAATATAAAATAGAGTGGGAAATAGTGAAAATCTCATCACAACAAAGTCCATGGGCAGAGCACATCAGGCCTGTTCAATTGACAAGGTCACAAACACCATAAACACTATCAGGCAGGTGGTCACGATGAATCCATTTATGGTTCTAAAACTGACCGAATTCCAAAGTACATATTCAAAGGCAACAATGGGCCCAAATACAATAAGGAGAAAGCTTTGCCATCTGTACCCTATGCTTAGCAAGGAAGCTTCTCCAAAACAAAGGCAGGCATCAGAATGCATGTCGGCCCATCTCACTGTGAACTACAGTAAAACTTGTCTCCGTCCAGGGAATTCATAATGAAGTCCACACCGCATCTCATTCTGTGAAAATAACAGTTAACTGTGCCTTTTCAGCCAGGTATTCCCCAGGTAAAATGGAAACTGCACCACACGAACTGACACTGAACCGAAGAAGGAAACAAGCATCTGAGGAGACGGCATGCGGGATGGAGGGAGCAGCAGCTGTGAGGATGCGCGGTCTGGGAGTGGTAGTGGGAACGACTGTGAGCGCGCCGGCCATCTGATGTGCGGTGAGGGGTTGGGGAGGCTGGAATATCAAGTGGGGGTTGTAGCAGGACGGGTGTGGTGAGCATCAGGCACTTGGTGGCATGCAAGTCCTGCTGTGCCTAGTCTGGGAGGCTGGATGTTATCGCTAGAGCAGCAAACAGACCCCACAGAGGTTTGAACAAGTGTGGCGTTCCTAGATTAGGACTTAAGAAAGGTTCCTCAGGCAGCGGGATAGAGAATGTGTGGCAAAGGATCAGGATTGGTGGTGGTTGTGCAGGAGAGAGCTGAGGGTAGACTGGGGAAGTCACTGTGGTGCTGGAGAGAAGTGTCAAGATCTTGTTTAAACTTAGGAGCTTAAAGGCAGGGACTGGTGACTGAGGGGATGGTGAGACAGAGGGTCAGTCACAGATGACTACAAGGATCTCGGGCCAAAGCAGCTGGGGAGAAGGCTGCCTGGCACTGAGTCAGGCAACACTAGAGGAGGTGCAGATGTGTAGGGACTGGGGGTGAATGGCTTAGTTTGGACAAGCTGAATATTCCTTGCCTTTGGCATTCAAACAAGTATGACCTGAATGACTTGTGGGAGCTAACCTAACCTCTCTGTGCCCAAGACGCCTCATCAGTGAGAGGAGAATAAGACTGATGATGAAGAAAACTACTTTCTGTGTCACTAATATAGTCTAGGGGGATTTTCTTTTACACAATAAAGTACTGTTTGACTGTCAGTTACCCCCTAGGTAAAATGGGAACGTCACTACCTGTACACGTATCTGCTGGGCTTTACATACCTGCTTTGTGTCTTTTCTCCGTGTGACCACTATGTGTCATGTACTGCCAACTATAAAATAAATACATAAATACATTTAAAATAACGAGTGTTAGAATTCCCGTTGTGGCTCAGTGGTTAACGAATCCGACTAGGAACCAAGGGGTTCCGGGTTTGATCCCTGGCCTTGCTAAGTGGGTTAAGGATCCAGCGTTGCCGTGAGATGTGGTGTAGGTTGCAGACGCGGCTCAGATCCCGCGTTGCTGTGGCTGTGGTGTAGGCCGGAAACTACAGCTCCAATTAGACCTCCAGGGAACCTCCATATGCCGTGAGTGTGGCCCTAGAAAAGGCAAAAAAAATAAAATAATAAAATAAAATAACCAGTGTTTTTTGTCACATGCATGTAGTGTGCCAAGCCATCAGCCTGTCTCCCAAAGAAACAGCCCCCTCAGACCCTCCAGTCTTCCCCCTGTGGCCCCTCACTCCTGTCAGTTGACCGGGGAGGTCTGTAATCTGCAAGAGAGGATTAAAGAGGAAATATGGATCTGGAAACTATCAGTGTGTGGCTGCATAGGAGGGAAATGATGAAGCCACAGATAATCCAGATTTGAATCAAGACCCCAGCACATTCATTCTCTTGGAGGATTTGGGCAGGTTACATAACCTCTCCGTGGCTCAGTTTCCCCAACTGGAAGAAGAGGATGACTTGGACCACGAAAAAAAAAAAAAACCTTTGATAACTATAAAGTGTTGTTCGAGAGCTGATTACTTCCAGAAAAAAAAGGGACCCTCTCTTCTTATCCACATATCTGCTTGAACAGGCATGAAAGATGCCTGGCTCATCTTTACCATTTGACAAGTTTGAACTTCACCTGAGCCCTGAAAGAACCACAGTAAAGACACCTCTGCAGACTTCTGTGTTCCCCAAATGGCTTACCACAAAAAGACCAGCCTTCCCTTTATGACTTAGATAAGGCTTGCTGTCCACTCTCTGTCGTATTTGCCATAAGCCTCTCAGGTGACCCATGGGTGTACCTGCTAGAAAGCCAGACACAGACCTTTATTTCCTTAAAGGTGAGACACAGCTCCGTGTTTTCTGTCTCGTGAATGGTAACTGAGATTAAAATCAGCCCACCTGAAACCAGCCAGTAACAAAGACAAACGTTTCCCATTCAGTTGATTAGACATCCCCCCCGCCAGATGTTTACCCCGCCTGCAAATGTGCCCACAGGGAGTTGTCTATTAATCTGTATGAAGTATAATGCAAAACTCTGCCGACACGGTCTGCTCTTCAGACCTGGGGTGCTCTCCCCATTGCAATCCGTAGAATAAAAGTCAGTCTCTAGAGCAGTCCTCTGTCTTTGCCAGTGTGATGTGTCACACTGGCTGTGCTTTGTGAGAATTAGGAAGGAAAAACTCTAGTAATCAAAGCTGCTTCTCACGTGGACAAATAACAACACAAATTACCAGAAAGGCACAAAAACCCCTCCTTCCAGCACCAATAGGCTACCACGCAGGTGCGTCGTCTGTGAGGTCACCTGCGCTACCCGGAGACACTTCCCGCCACGCTGGAAGCTATTATGGCTTCCAATCGCCAAGCTCCCAGGACTGGGGCTCCGGTACGCGGCCGAGAGGGACGGCCTCTGTCTTCTGAGCTCGGAATCCCCGGGCGCTACTGCCGCTGTGCCCGGGTCGGAACCTACTCTCCTTCCGGTCACTCCCGGCTCCCTCCCGGGCAGGCTGCGACAGACAGGGTGCCCAAGAGGACCCGGCTTCCATAAGGGGGTGTGGTCGAAGGGGAAGGTCGCAACCCTGTGACGTCAGACTCAGGGCCGCAGACTCCACCTCCCCTTTGGGCCGAGTAACTTCTCTAGGACTCCGGAGGACCCCCTTCTCTCTGTGGTCTTAACCCTTCTATTCCCAGGGGCCAAGATTCCTAGCCCGGGCTAAGGATGGGAGGCGGTCCGCTGGCATTGGGTTGGCGGGAACCTGATCCGGAGAAGGAACGTGCGTGAGAGCAGGCGCGAAGGACTGACAGAGGAACCAACCGACAGCGGACAGAGGGAGAGATCTCCCTAGCACCAGGCCGGCACGCAGTCGCGTCACAGGACCAGAACTCTTTAGCCAAGTGGGAGAGGGGCCCTCTGATAGAATAGCTATTTCTGTCCGACGCCTCATCTCCTCGGGATCAGAACTGCTGTTGGACAGTCTGGGTATGGCTACGTTTCTTTTCTCGTTGGGGGTCGCCATTGGTAGTGAGAGAGGTTATTGAAACTCCCTGTGGGGCTTCGTCGACTCCTGAGATACCCGGCTAGAATCAGTCTTCACCAGGTTCAGAATATCATAGCCTCTTTCCCTGGCATCGCCTCCTTCCTCACGCCATCTCGCACCTCAGAAAGGTAGACAAAATAATTGAAGCTTTTTCAGGGAAAATGTGTTTCGTGTACTGAAACCATCAGAGAAAATTCTTTCTTGAGACTGTTAAAGAGGTCATGATGTGACATAGGAATAGACATACTTTTGATAGGCTCTTAGATTCCTGCATTGGTGTGCAATTATTTTGGCAACTTTTATCACACGACTCAACTTGCAGCAGTGTCTAAGCGATACAAAAGGAAGGCACCTTAACTTGTCTTGTGTGGAATGCAGTGGATCTTGGGCAGTGGCCCTGTACTGTACCAGACATTTGTTTGGAGAGGGTTGGGGTTTTTTATTTTTTGGCCATTCCTGTGTCATGCAGAAGTTCTTGGGCCAGAGGTGGGACCTGTGCCAGTGACACAAGAGCGGCCAGAGCCACACCAGGGACAGCACTGGATCCTTAACATGCCGAGCCGCCAGGGAACTCCTCCAGAAATTTGGATGTATGATTAATTAGGGGTTTCTGTTTGTATTTCCAACACCATTTTCCTAGACAGACATATCTCTATTGGGTGTGTTGCATAAAGTTGTCTGTGTGTTAGGGTTACTTTGCTTGCTTGGTTTTCAAAAACAGAAAAGTGAGTACCAGCAGCAGAGAAGCTGGATAAAAAGAAAGGATTTCCATATTTTAAGAAGTTTTACAACAGCTCCCCCTGAAAAGGGAGTCTCCTACCTAGAAGTTGTTGGCATTTAATTAACTGTTTTGTGAGCGGTTGTCAGGGAAATCATGGTTTTACTGTTTTTAGTTGAATATTGATGACATTGAACATTGTGCTTGTCCTTGCTTGAAATAGGTAAGTAAAACTGCCGATCCTCGCGATCTCTTATCTTTATCCGGCATGTGGGTGCGATGCACATTTAATGTGAACGTTCCGTTTAGGCGGGGCTAACGTGTAGGGTAAGAAAATGTAATGTTTATGAAGTGGGGGGCTGAGGTGCCAAAAGGAAAGCTGTACTTTGTTAGAAGATTATTTATGTATTCAAGCAGTAGGTAGAGCCAAAGGATGTATAAGGTGGTGAATGCGAATGAAAACAGGTGAGCTCTCTTAAGAGGGAGAGATTGGTATAATGAGTAGTGCAGAGACCTTTGTATTTTAACAGACCTAGGTGAAAATCGGTCACGACCGCTCCCCAGTGGTGTGACTTTGCGTGGAAGGCTTACCCTCTCGGATCCTCAGTTACCTCATCTGAAGACAGGCACGATTATATTATGTACGATTGCACCCCCGCCCCCAGGGAGAGCTTGCCTGACGACCTGGCTTGCAGGGCTCTGGTCTGTGTCCCAGGGCCCGCTGTCTCCCACCTGCCAGGGCTCGCATCACGCTGGCTTCCCTATTGTCTTCAGTTGAGCTCCCTGCCCACCAGACTGTGAGCTCCTTGAGGACCACCTTCCTGCATGAGACGATCCTGTGCTCACAAAGTCAGCCAAAGCACGGGATCCCGGAGCCTGGTGTCCCGCAGATGCTGTAACACATTGATCTTTGTCGTCCTGTGAGTGATGATGACACGAGTGACACGAGGTACACACACAGAGCAGTGTAGCTGCTGTGCTATGGTCTGTCTCTCTGTTGGAAACACTGCATCGGAAAGAGTGTCTAGAGCAAAGCTCTCAGGTTGATTTTCTGTTGTTCCAGGAGGTGTGGTTTCTTGTATCCCCACCCCGTGCAGAACCCCATGGTGCCAGTGCAACACCCACACTGCCTTCCTAGTTTGTACCTACTACGCCAGCCATGTCTCCACTGAAAACCTGTTGCCAGTGAGGGAGCACTGAACATCCTCTGCTCAACGTGCAGTTCCTTTGAGGGGGTGAGGGCATCTCGTCTGCTGTCGCCACCCTGTCCACAGTTTCTAGTGGTCCGTCTCTTCCCCACTTTTCTTCCCTCCTTTTCTTCCGTTATTCTGTATCTTGGACAATCTTTTCCCTCTTGGGCGTAGGTCTGCCCGAACTTGCAGCTGCATTGGGCCGATGGCGGAGGGCACTGATGAACAGAAGCACCCTGGGTGACTACTTGTTGAATGAAAACAGCCCAGGCAGCCCGGCTACTTTGTTTCCTGGCGTCGGAGGTGTAGCTGTCACTCAGGCTGCCATCAGCAGGATGGACGGTGCCACTCAGTGTCTTTGGGCAAGTCCACGTGGGCGCCATCACTCATGGAAGGAGACCGCTGTCCCCATCTTCCTCTCGTGTCTGTGATTCTCCTGTTCCTTCTCCCGCCGTGCCCTCCTTTGCATTCCCACTGCTCTCTGTGTACATGTACACTGTGCCTGAGCCCGCCCTTTCTCCTGACTTCATGTGGGTGATTATGAATTACCTTTCCCATTAGGCCTGTTTTGTCTTTGCTCACAGCCCAAAGCAGACTTCCTGTTATACTGAGCATGAATTTTTGTTTTCTTTTCTCTTTGCTTTTTCCTTTTTTGGCGGAACAATATGTCTTGCTAAAGGACAGTAGCTCTGACTCTAGGCAACCTTCCATTCAGCCCCGTTCTGCCACTTGCCGTCGTGTTCTCTTGAGAAATTCACTCGGCCCGCTGTCACCTGAAGATGGGTTAATTCTTCTCGATACGGAGACTGTCTGAAAGGGTTTTATTTGTGAATATGTCATAAGCTTCATAGAACTGTGCTGGCACGTTCGTTCCCTGTCATTACGGCTGGTGATGCTGCCACGGGGCAGGTTGCAGGTCGGGCCTTACCCTGCATGAGCTCCAGCAACGAACTTCGAGATCCCATTAGACATCTCTGTCCAGCCCTAGAGGCTCTGTCTTTCTCTGGCCCAGTCCTCAAGCTTCTCCCTCTCGCCTGGACGAGCCCTCAGCAGGCGGCTGGCTCTTGGATTGCGGGTCTCCCACCTGGGAACCAACACCCGACGAGATGGTCTGTCCTGTGCTTCCGTTCTGTCTGTGGCAGGTCTGTCCACAGGTGAGTTGGGGCTGCTTCCCTTTCAGAGCCATAGGCCCAGTGTTTCTGGGAGACCTGCGGAGAGGAACGGGGCCACACATCCTTCCTCCTGGGAGACACCAGTACAGGGGCCTCGGTGCCTTGACGCGCAGCCCGGGTACCAACCCGCCCAGCCTCCTGCCAGACGGGGTGCTCCACCAGCAGGAGAGAGGGGGAAACTCCAACCGGAGATGCGGCAGGGAAGCAGAAGAGTGTTTCAGAGGCTCCTAGCCCAGTGGTTAGACGAAAACTGAGACTCTTGTCCTCACCTGACATATCCCGGAACAGATTCAGACAGGGGTGTCGGTGTTGCCACATGCTGGGCGGGCCTTCCTTTGGGGGCCAAACAGTGAGCAGTAGCCGCAGGAGCTTAAGAACACAGTTAGGATGGGACACCCTATCAGCATGAGACTTGGTCTGGTCCCAGGAAGGTGCTCATCTCTCCTGCCTGGAATTTCTGGATCGTTCCGGGGCATCCTATGGCAAAGGGCATGGATTACTAGTGGACCTTCGCTCCTATATCGGAGCTCCCGTGATGCACGGTATTACTCTCACACCCCGGATCCCTGTCTCCCGCCCTGCTTTGTTGTCAGTGAGGCACCCAGTGTCTGTGTGCTATGCGTGCCTTGTTCGTGTCCTGGTACTTTCGTGCCATTTCATCGACTGCCTCCAAGGAGCGGCGCTAGGGCTGACGGAAGGCCCGTGCGCTAGGCTGAGCTCCAGCTTTGACGGTACGAGGCCAATCAGACTGTGGTGAAGGCGTGTGGAACCGGAACTGGGGGAGGGGCCGGGTGGGTCACCACTGAATTCTCAGTGTCAGCACTTACAGCCATGATGAGCTAACCAGACGTAAAGATTTTGCGGCGCCACAGCAGTGACTCTTCTCCCTTGAAGGACCTGCTGACCGCTTCTGTCACTGTTGACAGCAAATGAATACGCACGTTAAAGGAAACTAACATTAGGGAGTTCCCGTCTTGTCGCGATGGAAACAAATCTGACTAGAACCATGAGGCTGCGGGTTCGATCCCTGGCCTTGCTCAGTGGGTTATGGATCCGGTGTTGCCGGGAGCTGTGGTATAGTTTGCAGACGCGGCTCGGATCTGGCTATGCTGTGGCTGTGGCGTGGTCCGGCAGCTGTAGCTCCGACTAGACCCCTATCCTGAGAACCTCCAATTGCCAGGGGTGCGGCCGTAAAAAGGAAAGAATAAAATACAGGAAACTAACATCAGACTTCAAGTTTGTTCATATTATTCTGTGCTCAGTGAGGACTGAGGTCACTACCGTTAAATCCCAGAGCAGCAGATCCAAGTTTATCAGGAGGCGCTCTCATCTGTGCAGGTTTGGAGCGGTGCTGGGCGGAGGGCCGGACCAGCCTTCACTGGCCCAGGCGGACAGGAAGGAAAGGGGAGAGCTGGAAGCAGCTGGTCCTGGTGGCCCCGGCCGGTCCTCAGGGTCGGTGAGTGTGAATCGCACTTTCACGGCTGCTGCATGGGAACCGAATTCGGCCTCACCGAGTTGTTCAGGCGTGGTCTTGGGGTTAGGGCTTGTGCCTTTTCATCGCAGGAGGCATGCCTGATGAATCCGCTTTCTCCCCACACACATGGTCTGGTGATGTGTCCCTAGCAAGCGCCCACGGGATCCTTCTGAGCGGGAGAAATAGTGCTCGCTGTCAGCCTGAGCTGTTAGGTGTCCCCAGGAAACCTACGAGTCTTCTGCGGACAGACCTGGCTGACCTGGCGGACAGACCTTGGTTGATTGGATTCTGGACTTGGGGTCTCATCGGGGAGCGTGGCAGCTCCCCTGACCCTTGCCTGGCTTGTCTCCTAGGTCGAGGGTAGAAGGAAAGTCAAAGGTCTAAATTCAGACAGTCACTGGGGTATGTTCACCGAAGGTAACGTGGCATGTCACGTTTATTGACCCTTTACCGGGTATGAGACCGTGTTCTCTATGTGTCTCTCTATCCCCTTATTTAATCCCCTCTCACAGACCCATCGTTTTGCAAGGTTTCGGTGCTAATTGCTAAGGCGAGAAAGCAGAACACGGAGAGGTTAGGGGACCTGCTCAGAGTCACACAGGCCATCAGAGGAGGAGTGACACCCAGACGTAGGCATACAGGACTCAGAGCCCACACAATTGACTTTTTTAAATTAAAATTGACATAGGGTACTATATTCTTTTTAGGTGCACAGAAAAGTGATTCAGTGTTTTTATACGTTATGGAATGAGTACCGCAACAGGTATGGCTACCATCTGTCACCATGCGGACTTATTAGAATATGGTTGACTCTCTCCCGTATTGTACATTCCATCCCCTGACTTAAGCATTTTATAACTGGAAGTTTGTATCTCTTAATCCCCTTCCCCTCTGGCAGCCACCAGTTAGTTTCCGTATCTCTGACTCTGTTTCTGCTTTGTTTTCTGTGTTCACTTGATTTGTTTTTGAGGTTCCGTATAGAAGTGGAATCGTGCTACTTGGCTTTCCCTCTCTGACTTATTGCTCTTAGCATAATGCCCTCTAGGTCCTTCCATGTGGCTGCGAATGGCATTATGTCATTCCTTTTTACAGCTGAGGAACATTCCATCATATATATGTATATATATGCACACACACACACACACACACACACACACACACACACCCCACTTCTTTGTCCGTTCATCCGTCCGTCGGCACTTAGGTTGCTGCTATATCTTGGCCATAGTAAATAATGCTGCAGTGAACAGAGGGGTACATACATCTTTTCTGATGTGTCATCTGCTGTTTTGTTTTGCTTTGTTTTCTTTAGATAAATTCCAAGAAGTAGAATTGGTGGATGATATGGTAGTTCTAGTTTTACTTTTTTGAGGAAACCCCATACTACGCTCCGTAGTGTCTGCACCAATTTATATTCCCACCAACAGTGCGTGAGGGCTCCCTGTTTTTCGTCATCCTCTCCAAGATTTCTCCCTTATTGTCTGCTTCAATAATAGCCAGTTAATAGGGAGGAGGAAATATCTCATTGTGGTCTTGACTTTCTTTTCCCTAATGATTAGAGATGTTGTCCATGTTTTAATGTGCCAGTTGGCCATCCATGTATCTTCTTTGGAAAAATGTCTACCGGGGTTTTGGCCCACTTTTTGATTGTTTTATTTTTATTTTTGTCTTTTTGTATAGAGTTCTATGAGTCCCTTTATATTTTGGATATCTGCCTCTTTTCAGATATATCATTTGCAAATATCTCCTCCCTTTCAACGGGATGCCGTTTTGTTTTGTTGATGGCTTCCCTGGCTGGGTAAAGGCGTTTTAGTTTCATGGGGTCCCATTTGTTCATTTGCTTCTATTGCCCTTTCCTGAGGAGACCCATCCAAAACTATATCGCAGAGACCTACGTCAAAGAGCGTAATGGCTCTGTGTTCCCCTAGGAGTTGTTTTTGTTTCAAGTCTTAACATTCGTCTTTAATCCGCTTTTGGTTTATTTTTGCGTATTGTGTAAGGAAGTGGTCCAGTTCTCCCAGCACCGTGTATTGAAGAGATTGCCATTTCCCTGTCGTATATTCTTGGCTCCTTTGTCACACACTAATAGGCCATAGAGGCGTGGGTTTATTTCTGTCACAGCCCACACTCTTAACCATCAGCAGGCAAGCATGCCCTCCCTTAAGTTTGGAATGAAGTGGGAGGAGCTGGTGACCGCAGTGTACGTGCACAGCTGGTGGCACCCCATCTGGGTAAGATACATCGCTGGACCCTCCCCACAATGCACTGGGGCAGGGGTAACCACCCCCACCCAGCACAAGTTCACCAGGGTGGTGATGTGATGGGTTCACTCCTGCAGCCAACCCGGATCGGTCCTGCCAACCGCTATCACCAACCACGTTTAGCCAATCAGGAAGGTTTTCACCATGCCCCTTTCATGCCCCACTCCGTGCCAGGCTGGCTGGTGTGGCAGGGAGGTGAGCAGGAGTTGCGGAGCCAGTCGCTGCCATCAGGAGTCGCGTCTTCAATCAGACAGAGAGCAAACACCCACCTACCTATGTGGTGGATTCTAGGCCGCAGACTGAGCCACGGGCACCCAGAGGCCAGAAAATACTGACGCGGAGTCGGCTTGGGGTGTAATGGTCAAATCACAAATCTGAATGTACCTATAGCAAGTAGAGGTATTAAATTATTACCTCTGAAAAAGGGAAGACCTGGGTCCACTAACTTCATTACTGAAGTCTATCAAACGTTTAAGGAAGAAACAATACCCATGTGTCACAGACTCACCCTGAATATAAAGGACAAAGGAATATTTCCTACCTAACTCGTCCTATGGGGACAGTTTTACCCTGCCACCAAAGACGGACTTGATATCACAAGAAACCTATAGACTAATATCTATCAATAATAGCAATACATGAATCATCAAACAAAGAGTAGCAAATCAGGGAGTTCCCACTGTAGTTCAGTGGGGTTACGAACCCGACTAGTACCCGTGATATGGGTTCCATCCCTGGCCTCGCTTAGTGGGTGAAAGGATCCAGCATTGCCATGAGCTGCGGTGTAGGTACCAGACTTGGGTCGGATCTGGCGTGGCTGTGAGCTGGGGCATAGGCCGGCAGTGGTAGCTCCGACTGGACCCCTAGCTTGGGAACTTCCATATGCCCTAGGTGCAGCCTTACACAGAAAAAAAAAAAAAAAAAAAATAGCAAAGCAAATCCAGCGACATTTGCAAAGGGATGTGAGACATAACCAACCCAGGTTTGTCCAGGATTGCAATGTTGGTTTAACAGTCAACCTCAGTTCAGGTAAACAGCATATTAACATCCTAAAGGACAGAAACCACCCGTCATCACCTCCATAGACAAAACAAGAGCATTTGACGCAATTCAAAACCCATTCATGAGAACAGTCAGGCAACTTGGGATGGAAGGGACCTTCCTCATTCTGATGTGGGACATCCCCAAGAAACATCGGCTCTCGTCACTTCATATTTAGTACTGTTAGAATGAATGCTTTCCCCTTGAGATCTAGGACAAGGCAAGGCTGTCTGCTCCAGCCACTTCTATCCAGCACTGACTGAGGGTTCTAGCTTGAGGATCCTGCAAAACAAGGAATGAAGTCATCGAGCATTTAGGAATTCCCATTGTGGCCCAGTGGTAAGGACCCCAACTAGTATCCATGAGCATGCGGGTTTGATCCCTGGCCTCGCTCAGTGGGTTGAGGATCCGGTGCTGCAGTGAGCTGTGGTGTAAGTCACAAACGCGGCTCGGATTGGCATTGCTGTGGCTGTGGCATAGGCCGGCAGCTGCAGCTCCAGTTCGACCCCTAGCCTGGGAACATCCATGTGCTGCAGGTGTGACCCTGAAAAGGAAAACAAAAACAAAATAAATAAATAAATAAATAAATAAAAGGGGGAGAAATAAATCATTGAGAAATTAGAGAGGAAACCCATGTGCATGCAAATACATGTCCTTAGATGTTCAGAGCAGCAGTGATCGTAATCTCCCCAAAGTGGAAACCCTCTCAGCGTCTATCAACTTGTGAACGGTAACAAAATATGCCATGCCCATACAGGAGAATCACACTGATGGATAGAAAGGGGCAAACTTCCGGTTGCTGCTACAACATGGGTGAGCTTCCAAAGCATTGTGCTAAGTGAAAGAACACAGATGCAAAAGGCCACTTACTGCAGGAGTCAACCTACGTGAAATGCCCAGAAAGGGCAGGTCAACAGACCCAGAAAGTAGATTAGAGGCTACCTGGGCCCGGAAGTACTAATGGGGGTTGACCACTAACGGGTACCGGGGAATCTTTGGGGGGTGCTGGCAGCGTCCCACGGCTGAATTGTGGTGACGTTTGCACAACTGTGTAAATTTGCTGAAAGTCACTGCATCGGTCCCATTACATGGGTGTGATTTGTGGTACGTAACTTATACCTCAGTAAAGCTGTTTAGGAAATGTAATGCCAGGGTCCAAGTCAGTCACGCAGGAAAAGATATGCCAGTGATTTTGCGACCGTAAGGATCCCCCCTTTCCATGTTCTGGGCCCTGCCTCCTCCATGTGTGCTAGACGCTCCCTCCCGATGGAGTCGCTGGGCCAACGGGACAGAACTGCTGGGGGACCGTGCACGTACTTGTGTGTCTGTGCGTGTTCATCCTCAGGCACCCTTTGTATGAGCACGGTTCACCGGCTCGGGGCAGGCTCCCATAATTCATCCTTCGTCTGAAATTCCACAAGGAGCTTTTCCATTCCTCTTGAATCCCATGGCCCCAGCATCCGTTTCCCTGGTAACCGATCTCAGCCCTTAGCTCCAATCTCTCTGGTCACAGGAAGACTTGTAGCGTGGGGAGGGGGTTTTTCCCCCCACCCCACCCCATGTAAGGGCCCCGGCTGAGCTCGGCAACTCAGGGGGGACGCACAGCAGGGCAGTAACCAAGGCAATGGAACTCCGGCCTCCTCCCCCCAGGACCCAGGCCCCTTCCCTCCCCTCCCCTCCTCCTTGCCTGGGTGCCAGGTATGGAAGGGGACCTGGGGGCATTGACACATTCCCGAGTGTCTGAAATGCTTCTAAACGTGGCTGTGAAATAAAATCAATATGCCAAAGATAGTTCTTGCAAGAGAAGACACGTAAGGGAAAATCTTTCATTCGTAACAAACATGAAGTCCAAGGTTTCCTCGAGAACCAGGACAGGGGTATCAGCACGGGATTATGCGTCTCAACCTAAGCTGTGCATCAGATCTGCCCTGGGGAGGCTTTACAGGAACAGATGCTGGTGGGCGAGCCCCAGAGAGTCTGAAGTAGCAGGTCTGGACTGTGGTCCCAGCATGAGCATTATCTGAGAAGTTCTCTTAGGAAAGGCGAGACTGCAGCTCCAGGAAACAGAACCATCCTTACCGGAGGAAACCTAAAATCGGATATTTGAGAGTCCTCTTTACAAGGAAAGGAAGGCTGGCTTGCATCCTGACCTGCTGTGCTTGGCACATATCTTTTGCTGAGGAAAGGGACAACGTGTCCAAGGAAACGTGTCTTTTAAAAGTGACCTTGTACTAGCTCTTCTCCGTGTTCCCGAAACCAAAATTTTGCAGTTAACGTCCTGCATTTGCGAATGAAACTTGGTACTTTTTGGTTCTCGTCAGGTGCCTCGTGCTCGGTTGCTGGAAAACGTTTGTGAAACACTGTAGGCATAACTTCATGCACCACATCAGAAGAATTCTTTCTCTGACAATGAAAGATGCTGGGATACGTATCCACGCATGTACAAGGATCAGCTGTCGGCTCATCCGCTGAGTGTGCTGATTTGCTTTTTAAAACCTTTTATCATTATTGTTACTATTTTTTTTCTTTTTTCTTTTTAGTACCGCACCTGGGGCATATGGAAGTTCCCCGGGCTAGGGGTCGAACAGGAGCTGCAGCTGCCGTGGCGCTGCAGGATCCCAGGTGCATCTGTGACCTATGCCACAGCTCACAGCAACGCCAGATCCTTAACCCCGAGCGAGGCCAGGGATCCAAGCCGCATCCTCATGGATACCAGTCGGGATCTGAACCTGCTGGACCACAACGGGAACTTCCCTAAAAACTTTATTGTTATACTTTATGAGCTCAGACTGACTCCCTGCTCAGTCAAAGACCAAGTAGGACCCGGGTGTTTATTGTGAAAAATACAACCGAGCAAGCCGTTGTTTCATGAACAGCCACCTCCTCAACTGTCTCTTTCAGGGATCTCTTCTGGAGATTCACCTACACATCCCCGAAGGAGGGGCTTACACTGCTGTGTCCTGACTCATCGAGTTTAGACCTTTGTCTGGTGAGTTCTAGCAAAAGACAAGGCTTTCAGCCTCGGGCGCATTGGAACACGTGCCCAGGTTCTCCTTGGAGGTCCTGTGAAGGCCCACCCAAAACCGGGCACGGGCCTGTGCTCAGGATGCATTCAGTGTGTGTCTGCCACCAACGGGGTTTCACAGAGGAACGTCCCCACATCTTGGGCCACGTGAAGATCCAGGGCTCACCTTTGCCACAGCAGGTTCAAGGGAGTCAGGGCCCGATGGAGGTCACACCCAGCAGCAACCCTGGGATTTGGGTGCAAGGAACTGGGTGGATGGCAGTGCCCATCCATGAGACGGGAACGCAGGTTGGGGCCACCAGCAGATGTGCAGGGCTTGTGGGAGATATGCGTGCAGATGCCTCATCGGTCCGGGCCTGTGCCGGTGGTGGGGCGGGGGGGAAGTCTGGGGACCAGCTGAGATTTCTTAGGTACCTTGGTGGTGGGAAAAGCCATCTGCATACTGCGGGGTACACACGTCAGATGGGTAAAGGCTCCGGGGTGGGGGTGGGGGCGAGGGGGTCACCCAAGGATCATGTTTAGCATGAGAAGAGCACAGGCCAGAGGGTGGAAACCAACCCAAGATTTAGGGCAGGGTCAAAGGAAATGGACCGACAGCGAGGGAGGAGGCTGTGAGGGAGGAGGAAATCCAGAATGGGCTGCTGTCCCAGATTCTGACAAAGGAAAGTGTTTTGAGAAATGGAATGACAGCGGTGGGTTCTCTGGTTTGGCCACATGGAGCTCTTGGGAGGCGTTGGCAAGGGGATGTCCCGTGGATGGGGGCCCATTGGGCAGGAACCAAATAAGGGTGGTCCTGGAGCATCTTTCAAGAACCTTGGCTTGAAAGGAATCAAAGACGCAGGTGAGTAAAAGCAGAAGGCTGTGTGCTGTCAGGGGCTGTCATCTTCTGTCCCCAGAATGAGAGGAAAAACCAGGATGCCGCTTCTGGAAATTCCGAAGGATCCTCAGGACAGCTGAGTAGAGAGGACAGACGGAGAGAGTTGCGAAGAGCCTCACGGGTCTTTGTCTTCAAGTTGGCGGGGGGTGGTTTCAGAGCAGCAGTGCGGTTGCGGGAGGACTCCCATCCTCTCCCTCCAGGCCCCCCTCTTGCCTCGCAGACCCTTGGTGACAGGAGGAGCCGGTGGGGAAGCGATGCTGAGATCGCAGGCGCACTCATGCTCCTCAGACCCCACGGGCATCTCGGTGTATCGATCCTGCCTGACTGATCTGACACTCATCGCACGTGTCTACCCTCCACACCGGTCAGTAGGAAGGGGAAAACCCACTGAAGAGATTTCTAATCAGGTAAGTGTGGTTGGACGCAATCAAGCGAACGGTCCACATACATAAACGCTCAGTCTGTTCTGGTGAAAATGCTGTGCCTCACATTTCCAAGCCACCTCCCTTCTTTCCAAGACCGGTAAGGGGTACGTGTGTCACTTACGAGTCTCACGGTGATGCGGGAAGTGGACCTATAACATGACACATCTGTGTTGCTCACGGTGCCCTGGGTGGTCCCTGAGGGAAGGATGACCCTCTCTGCAGGGAGCGAGTAGCCTGACCTGCACCGCCCATGGGCGGGGCTGGTGAAACTTGCATTTTTGTCTTTCTCGCCTTGGTGGGAACCTGGAGCTCTGAGGACTCAGCCTTGCTCACTCTGCTGGCATCTGCAGATCCCTCTGAATCTGCAGCTTTTCCTCCATCTCACCCCCGGGCGGGGTGTCCACTCCACAGCCTCAGCTGCAGGCTCACCTCCTCCATTGCCTGCTTAGGCTTCCTTAATAAACCCCTGGCTCTG
The DNA here is from genome assembly GCA_004024745.2 of Catagonus wagneri. Taxonomy (NCBI): domain Eukaryota; kingdom Metazoa; phylum Chordata; class Mammalia; order Artiodactyla; family Tayassuidae; genus Catagonus; species Catagonus wagneri. The sequence continues at coordinate 587,465 of PVHT021183539.1, read as the reverse complement.
GACTCAGGCAGTGCAGAGCCCTGGGATCTCACCTGCACCACCACGGTAGGAACTAAGATCAGTTCCAGAAAACAAAACTGCTAAACTGCAGCCATCCCTCTGCCCCAAGACACTGTTGGGTCATTGCACAGTGTGCTCCTGTGAGTCCCAGGTGTGAATGCGGTGAAATCCTCCTGCCCTTGGTGCCACTCTTCATTTGTTTCTTCTTTCTTTTCTTTTTTGTGTATCCTGGGGCACGTGGAGTTCCCGGCCCAGGGATCCAGTCCGAGCGGAGTTGCATCCTACACCACAGCTGCAGCAATGGTGGGTCCTTAACCCGAGGTCCGCCACCCCCCTCCCGGGTTTCAAAGTTGTGTCCCTGCTGCTGCAAAGACGCCTTCAAACCCATGGTGTCACAGCAGGAACTCCCTCTTCATTTCTTGACACACCTCCCCTGTCTCAGCTGTTTTACCTTTCCTCTGCGGGCTCTTCCCCCCTGTGGTTTGGGTGGAAACTCTTTCCTTTGGCTTGTCTTTCCTTTGACCCAAGACTTCCCACACAATATCCCAGTCAAAGGGGGCACACCGGAGAATGTGTACCTTGTTGGCAACAGTAGGAGAATATGTTATCACACACACACCCCCGCCCCCAAATATAAAGAGAAACAGGGTAAAGAACAGAATGCTCAAAGGTGCCTGGGCTGTGGCCTAAAAGGGGCACTGAAGAGTGTCCCTGAGATCAACAAGTGTGGATATCAGTGGCGGCCTTGACAAGACCAGCTTCTGTGAAGTGATAGGGACAAAAGTTCCACTGGAGGGGGTTGAGGAGGTAATGGTCTCAGCAGAAGCTGGGGCAGTTTTGCTTTGAAGGGCCACAGATCACGTGCCAGTAGCTGCAGAAATGCCTGGTGAAGGAGGTGGGTTTCTCCCTTTTGTCGTGGAATGCTCTGATATGGAGGGAGCAGGTGATGGTTCAGGGGAGAGGAGCGATAACTGCAGGGACAGAATCCCTGAGAAGGTGGAAGGCACGGGACCCCAGACAGAGGTGAGGGGCTGAATGCCGTCGGGAGCATGTGTGCACAAGGGCAGCAGAGGGCCAGGGTAGAAACAGGCAATAGGAATAAGGACGTTTGAGAAGTCCCATGGGATTGCTTATGTCTTCTCAAGAATTTGGGGGGTCAGGGGAGGTTGATGGTGGTTAGAATGGAGGAGGTTTGCTAGTGTGTAATGCACTGGTGTAGGTGGGTGAAAGTGAAAATGAACAGCAATTCTCTCCTGGTCATGGATTTAAGAGAAAACAATAAAACAATTCAGTCACGTTGTAAAGCGTTGTCTTCCATGCTCAGGTGGTCTGATACTAGCAGGGGTTGAGTAGGGAAGAGGGCTCAAGAACACAAGAGGTGTGTTTGTGAGGGACACTTTCCAGCCCTGGGTCAGCTGAGTAGGGAGGGGCCAGGTGGACGGTGGGGGAGGCTGTGGGGTCGGTGGGCTGGAGGTTTCCGCGAGGTTGAGGCTACCATTGCAGGGGCATTGGAGGGAGGCAGCTGGGCCACCGGGACTTGATGTTGGGAGTGACGAGACAGACAGGCTAGAAACAGACACCGCGAGGGCGCTGTCTTTCCCGTTGCCCAGGGAACGACCGTGGGCGGGGGGATGCTCGGGCAGGGGAGAGGAGAACAGCGCTGAGGACCGAGAGGTTCCGGGTGACCAGGTGAGCCTCGTCAGCCCTGAGTTTGCAGGTGGATAAGAGGAGTGAGTTCTAAGGGAAGGGCAGTGAGTGTGCCACCGCTCGAGCGCGTTCACACTTCAGGCGTGCGCAGGAGGAGAAGCACCAGGGGACTGGTACATGTCCGTACGTGGGGCGGCTGGGGTAGTGGGCGACAGGACCCAGACATCACCGGTCCGGTCTCTTAGCCGACAGATCATGGGGGGGGCGGGGGGAGTGGGCGGTCCGAGAGGACACCTCCAGTGGAAAGGGTCTCGGAGACTGACGCTGATCGCCCCGAGCTCTGGAGCGCTGGCCCAGAGCCCGCCAATCGGAGCGCGGTGTCGCCGGGACTTCCGGCGCCGGGCTTCCGGCCGCTGTTGCTATGGTTCCCGGGGCGGGACTAGAGGAGGCCGCGGTGTCGGGACTTGTTCCGCCCGGCCGCTTCGGGCAGTTCTCTTCCATTCTGTGGGCGGGCACGGGAGGGTCCGAGAGGAAAGCTCTAGGGGAGCAGGACTCGGAGACTGGCACTGATCTCACTGGGCTCAGGCGCGCAGGCCCAGAGCCCGCCAATCGGAGGGCAGCGTCGCTAACTTCTTGGGCGCCGGAACTTCCGGCCGGTGTTGCTATGGTTTCCGGGCGGGACTAGCCGAGGCTGTGCTGCCGGGGCTCGTTCGGCCGAGCCAACTCGAGCGGTTCCGTTCCATTTTCTGGGCTTCACTGGCCTTCTCCCTTAGCTTCCGCATCCGCGCTGTCCAGTGCTCAGTGGAAAGGGGGGATTTTGTTTCCCGGTTTTGCTGATCGGGTTTCTCTGGTCTGTAGGTGGCAGTGTTGCTTCGTGCAGCCGCTCGGCCTATTTCTCCCCCGCCCTTCGTGCTTGAAAAAAGTGTATTTAGCCGCTTTCGCAGCAGCTGCTGGTGTTTTTTTTTTCCTTTTCCGCCTGTGCCGGCTCGGCGGTTAAAACTGGCTTTCAGCCCTTCAGCGGGGGTCCCTTGTCCGAATTCTCCGCTGGGAGACCGAACCGTCTGCCTTTTCAAATTGGTTTCTTTTCCTTAAGAGGGTGTCTGGGTTGCTTAGCAACTTGCCCTTTGGCCTTTCTGACTAGTCCTGTCATTGGCTTTC
>PVHT021183539.1:529491-574971 GCA_004024745.2 Catagonus wagneri | reverse complement strand
GGGGAGGGGCCTGGTGTCTTGCCATCCCTGCAGTCTGCCATCACCATCAATTTCATTGTGATGAAGGCAGGTTCACTCCAGGGATGAGGAGCACCTTGGGGCTGAAGGTTCTGAGAGGGACATCCCAGGTCTGGGTGCTGGGAATGGCCATCGTCTGACCCATTGTGGTCACCTCTGGTTATGATGACTCTGCATCCTGCCCCACAGGGGTTTAGGGTGAATCTTAGTTTCCCGGGAGGAGACTCGTGGAGCTGGTCATCTGTGCCATCTCTTAGCATCCACTTTGCATATTGGATCCTGGAGATGTGAGGTCTTCCCTTCTCATTGCCTAGGGCAATCCACTTAAATCCCTCTGATCATCGCTGTCTTTTCCCAAACTCCCTCTCTTGGTACCACTGCCACAACCCCTCTCTCCCCCCAGATTCCTCCCACCAGGCCTCCCCTTCCACCCCAGGTGCCTCTGTAGCCCCCTCCCCCAGTCCCATTCTCAGGACATCAGTTATATCCTCACCCTCATTGAGTCCTCTCGCCCAGCACCCAGGGCTGCCTCAGAGGATCCCCTCAGGACCCTCCCTGCTCCATGCTCCCTGTAAGGTCACAACATTCTGCAGGACACGTCTCTCCTGCCCAGACACGGGTCGGTCATAAAGTCCCTGTCAGGGTGTAACTGAACATCTCTACAGGATCCAGGTGAAATCCATACCCAGACTAGGAGTCCAGGGCGGTTCCCGCAGGGCTGGAGGGAAAGAGAAAGGGTTTCTCAAGAGCTTAGCTGAGTGTCCCGCAAGTGGTGGGATGACACAGTGTAGGGCTGGGTCTGTGAGGACAGGGAAGGGGCCCTGGCGGGGCCTGGGGCAGCGTGAGCACAAGGACTGCCTGCCCCAGCTGTTCTCCTCCTGGGCTCTGACAGCTGGCCGAGCTCTGCCCCACCAGAGTTGGAGGACTAAGCCACTTATGTGCCCTCCTTGGGCCCAAGTGTCCTCATAGGGACAGGGGTGACAGGGTTTTCTTCCAGGAGACTTAGGATTAATTGAGATGCCACCTAAGAAGTGCTTAGGACACTGCAAATCAGATCACTGACTCAGAAAAACTGAGAACCTGGAACATGGGTGCCAGCTGACTCCTAGAGGGACCTCTGCCTCTGAGTGTGTGCGCCTGTGGTCTGGCTTTAGCGCTCTGTTCCTGTAACCAGCAAGAGCCCGAATCAGGTGTCTCTGGGTGGGCGGCCCAGAGTGGTCCAGGATTTCTCTCCCCCCACGTCTCACAGCCAATCAACTACCCCCTGGCCAGCTCCCGGTGCATTCAAATCTGCAGGAGATGAGCTTGGCCAAAATGGGACTGGAGCCGACTCCCAGGCTGTCTGGGGAGGCGGGGGGCACCTAGGATGGGATTGGGGGCTGGGGTGCCAAGACAGCGTCCTCCCCACCTCTGTCAAAAGCTGTGGGCTGGTCCCCCTGGGGTGGGGCGGATGTTCGCATCCCTCCATACATAGTATTTGCATTGTTACACAGTAGAAGTTCCTCCCCTATGGTAGCTCCAGTAGTGGTACCGTCCATCCCCGCACCTGCAATGGTACGTTCCAGCAGTGGAGCGTTCTATCCTCACACCTCATCCTCTCCACCGCCAACCCAACTCCAGGAGGTGTTACCCGCGGGGTAGGGCGGCTGTTTCTCACTTCAGCCCTGTGGGTTATTCTGATGGATTTAATGCGAATGTGAAACTTTACCATGGATCCCAGAAACCTGGAAGGCTTATTGAAACTCTGGTCTCTGCCCCCTACCCCGCCCCATCGCTGTGTTTCTGATTCTGTGAGTCCTGGGTGGAGCCTGAGAATTTGTGTTTCCAACCAGGCTCAGCCCCCTCCTACACACCTAAGTGGACTCTTTGATCCGTATGTCCCTTCACCACGTCACTAATGAACTGTTCATTTTCTTCTCTCCCTCCCTCCTCGCCCCCCTAACACACCCAAATTAACAATCTTATCGCCAGACCCCGAAGATATTGAAGGGAGCAAAGTTCTAAGCATCCTGTTCACCACAGCAGATCATCTGCCCCAAGAATGGTGTGAGGAGCTTGTAACACAAGCTTTTCTTCTCCTGCACCTCTGATGGACAGCGTTCAGGCAGCAGCTGTCAAACTGAAAAATCCTTACAATGCTCAGTTTATGAGGGCAGAGACACTTTTTTCCATCCGATGTAGTCAATCTCCCCAGTGCCCAGCACAGAGTAGGCGCTCACAGAATGACTGATGAATGACTGAGTTTTGACTCAGAAATTCCATCTAAAAATGTATAATAGGACTTCCTGTTGTGGCTCGGCGGAAATGAATCTGACTAGTATCCATGAGGACGCAGGTTCGATCCCTGGCCTTGCTCAGTGGGTTGCTGTGAGCTGTGGTGTAGGTCGCAGACACAACTTGGACCCTGCATTGCTGTTGCTGTGGGTAGGCCAGTGGCTACAGCTCCAATTCAACCCCTAGCCTGGGAACCTCCATATCTGCGGGTGCAGCCCTAAAAAGACAAAAAAAAAAATGTATAATAAACACACACATTCAAAGATTTGTGTGTACAAGGAAGGTAGCAGCGATCATGAAAAACCACTAAATGTCCATTAATACTCAGTGATCATTAGATGATAAGTGAACGGTAATGGGTTCATATTATACCACAGAGAACACCCTGGGCATGGAAAATGATGAGGGCACCAGTGTGTACTGATCAGAGACATCTTTTTCAGGACATGTTGTGGGAGGAAGGGAAGCAAATGGAGGATGTTCACAGCGGAGCCTGGTGTGTGTGTGTATGTGTGCGTGTGCGCGCGCGCACACGCGCGCGTGTGTGTGTGTGTGTGTGTTGTTGTTGTTGTTAAAGCACAGGGAAATGTGTTTGAAAGGAACAAGGAAATACTCGAAACTAACCACAGCTGTAGGCACAGGAAACAGACAATGTGAAGGAAAGGGATGACCTGTGTATTCCATGTACTGATGTACTAATGTAATCTTTCACAGCCACCCCACACTCACCTATTGTTGAATAACCCTTTATAAAGCAAAGTCACAGAGCATTTGTGTGAGGGTATCTGGATGGTGTCCAGGAGAGGGTTCTCAAACTTACATGCCCCAGTGCCAGGCAGTTAATGTGCATAGGAGAACTGCGCTCTGGCAAAGGTAAGGAAGAGCAGCACATGGTAAATGTTCCTATCAATCAGCTTCCGGAGTGGGTGCAATAGAGAAGATGGGGCTGGTGCAGACCCCAGACCCTCACAACAACCTCCTCCTCGTCGTTAATACTGGTAATTGTCAGAATAGCAATGGCTAGGAGTTCCCGTCGTGGCGCAGCAGTTAACGAATCCGACTAGGAGCCATGAGGTTGCAGGTTCGATCCCTGGCCTCGCTCATTGGGTTAAGGACCCGGCGTTGCCGTGAGCTGTGGTGTAGGTTGCAGATGCGGCTCAGATCCCGCGTTGCATGGCTGTGGTGTAGTCTGGCAGCTACAGCTCTGATTCAACCCCTAGCCTGAGAACCTCCATATGCCGTGGGTTCAGCCCTAAAAAGACAATAAAATAGAATATATATTTAAAATTAAAAAAAAAAAAAGAATAGCAGTGGCTGCCCTGACAGGACCTCAGGAGTTTCCTTCAACCTCCTCATCTCAGCGCGCACACACACACACACACACACACGCCACATGAGAAAGATAGCGGGTCCTCTTCATACAGCATTCAGGGACTAGTTAAGACTTACTTAGAAACTGGTCTTACCCATGATGAATTAATGGGTTTGGATTTATCCTCCCACTGTAAATAACTAAAAATGTGGAAGTGATGATTTTCAGACCATGCAGGATGTTGATGTCTGATGGAAGGGGGAAAATGAGGTGGGCCCTACAGTTTACCCCAGCTTACTTCCTGGGGAGAGTTTCCAGGCACCATTGCACGAGAGGAAACCTGAAAAGAGGCCAGCATTTCTCCCAGAGTTGAGGAAATATAGTTCAGCATTCAGGGAGGCCAAGGAACCTAGAGCAGAGGACCAGAGAAAAGAGAGCTGCATGGAGAGGGGAGGGCTACAGAGAGAAGAGAAAGAAAGAGAGAGTGAGCAAGCTCTGGAGTTCTGCAGAGGGTTCCCTGGGACTCTCCTGCTGAATTCAGGCTGGGAAGAGAATCACCAAAAAGGAGTGGGTGTACAACATCAGAGCTCTCAACAGGATGGAAATAGTTTATTTTCTCACCTACCAGAAGTAAGAAAACCTCAAAATATTCAAGGTATTGGGTAGATTTCTCAGCTAGTTTTTACCAGTAGTTAGGAAAATTCATTCTTGACTAAAAACTATTCTGGTCCCATCTTAATAATGCTTGAAAGCAAGTCTCAAAGGGATAAAACTGTTTCCAAGTAACTTAACTGCATCCTGGGATCAAGTTCCCGGGATGTAAAGAAATTATTACTAGTGTAATTATACTATTTAGAACCCAACATGATAAAATTCACAAAGTCTGGCATCAATAAAAAATTATTAGGCATGCACGGGAAGATAAAATATAACTAATATTGAGGCAAAAAGTCAATCAATAAAAACAGACTCAAAAATAACACAAGTGATATAGTTAACTGACAAGAACATTGAAAGAGCTACTATAAAAGTGCTGTACATGTTGAAAAAGATAGAAGGGAGATTAAGTATGTTAATAGAAGACATGAAGTTATTTTTAAAAGATCCAAATTGAACTTCTAGAGATGAATAACTCATGGTCTGAGGAAAAAAAATACACTGGATGAAATTCACAGCTGATTAGACATTTCAGGAGAAAAAACTAGTGAACTTGAAACATAATGAGATTTTTAAAACATCCAAAATGGAGCACAAAAGGAAAAAGAAAGCTCCGTTAAAAATGAATGAACAGATAATGACTCACAGACTTCGAAAAACCTGTGGTTTCCAAATGAGACAGGGTGGGGAGTGGGGGGACATACCGAAGGTTTGGGATGGAAATGCTATAAAATTTGGTTGTGATGATTGTTGTACAACTATAAATGTAAAAAATTCATCGAGTAATTAAATAAATAAAACATAAAAAAATGAATGAAGCAGAGTTCCCACTGTGGCTCAGCGGTAACGAACCCGACTATTATCCATGAGGAGGTAGATTCGATCCCCCGCCCCACTCAGTGGGTTAAGGATCCAACACTGCCTTGAGCTGTGGTGTAGGTCGCAGAGGTGGCACAGATCCTGCGTTGCTGTGGCCGTGGCTTAGCCTGGCCTAAGCCACCTAGCCTAGGAACTTCCATATGCCACGAGTGTGGCCCCCAAAAGCAAATAATAATAATAATAATAATAATAATAATAATAATGTGTAAAACATTATAATTTTATAAGTGTACATCACATCCATAACCACACATATTAACTTTTTGGGGTGTGGGTTTTTTTGTGAGAACATTTGAGTTCCACTGTCCTAGCAAATTTCAATTATATAATGCAGAATTATCAGCTATAGTCACGTTATACATTAGATCCTCAGACCTTATTCATCTTATAACCAAAAGTTTGTACCCTTTTACTAGCCTCTCCCTAGCAATCACCATTCTACTCTCTGTTTCTGAATTTAACTTAAAAAAAAAAAAGATTCCACATATAAGTCATACCATGCACCATGCCTACCAAGTTTATCCATGTTGTCACGAATGGCAGAATTTCCTTATTTTTAAGGCTGAATAAAATTCCTGTGTGAGTATGAAAACACCACATTTTCTTTATTCATTCCTCTGTTGACAGACACTTAAGTTGTTTCCATACCTTGACTATTGTAAATACTGTTTCAATGAACATGGGTGTACAGCTTATCTCTTTGAGACAGTGATTTCATTTCCTTTGAATACGTACTCCATAGTAGGATTGCTGGATCATATGGTAGTTCTACTTTTAATTTCTTGAGGAAACTCCATACTCTTTTCCATAGTGACTGCACCAGTTTACATTCCCATCAACAGTGTACAAGTGTTTGCCTTTTTCCATATCTTCGCCAGCAGGTGTTATGTCATATATTTTTTTATAATAGATATCCTAACAGGTGTGAGGTGATATCTCCTTGTGGTTTTGATTTGCATTTCCCTGATGATTACTTATGTTGAGCATCTTTGAAAAACCTACAGCTAACATCATACCCTATGGAGGAAAAACTGAATGCTTTCTCTAAGATCAGCAACAAGACAAGAATGTCTGATCCTACTTCTATTCAACATTGTACTGGAGGTTCTAGCCCTTGCCATATGGTAAGAAAAAGAAATAAAAGATACCCAGATTGTACAGAAAGAAGTAAATCTATCCTTTTTGCATATAACATTGTTTTCTATAGAGAATCCTAAGAAATATACAAAAAAAAAAAAAAAACCCAACCTACTAAATGAGTTTAGCAAGGTTGCAGGATAAAAGGTCAATATATTCAAAATCAAATATATTTCTGGAGTTCCCTTCGTGGCTCAGTGGTTAACGAATCCGACTAAGAACCATGAGGTTGTGTGTTCGATCCCTGGCCTTGCTCAGTGGGTTAAGGATCTGGCGTTGCCGTGAGCTATGATGTAGGTTGCAGACGCAGCTCGGATCCCGCGTTGCTGAGGCTGTGGCGAAGGCCAGCAGCTACAGCTCCTGTTAGACCCCTAGCCTGGGAACCTCCATATGCCGCGGGTGCGGCTCTAAATAAAAGGCAAAAAGACAAAAAAATAATAATATATTTCTATAAACTAGCATTAACAATTGGAATTTGAAATTAAAATATCATTTATAATAGCATCACGATATATAAAATACTTAGGGATAAATCTGATGAAAGATGTGCAAATCCTGCATGCTGTACGTTATGAAACATTACTAAGAGCAATAAAAAATCTAAATAAAAGGAAAGATATCCTAAGTTCACAGACTGGAAGAGTCAATATTGCTAAGGTGCATACACTGACAAGCCAATTCTAAAATGTATATGGAAATGAAAAGGACCTAGAATAGCCAAAATGATGTTTAAAAAGAGCTAGAGGACTTACACTACTTGGTTTCAGGCTACAGTAATCAAGACAATGTGGTATCAAAGTAAAGATCACTGAAAAAGAAGAGAGTCAAGAAATAAGCCCATAAAAAAAATAAGCCTGTACATATATGACTAATTGATTTTCAACAAAGGTATAAATGCAATTCAATGAGGGAAAGAATAATATTTTCAATAAATGGTGCTGGAACAATTGAATAGCCATATGAAAAAAACTGAACTTTGAACACTGCCTCACATGTACAAAAATTAATGCAAGATGGATCATACACCTAAATGTAAAACTGAAAATTACAAAAATTTATTAAAGAAAAGTTAGAAGGAAACCTTAATCACCTTTGGGTTGGCAAATATTTCCTAACTAGGACTCAAAAAGCATGGATATAAAAGAAGCATCGATAACTTGGACTTTATCAAAACTAGAAATTTTTTTCTTCAAAAAGAGTCTGCTATGAAAATTAAGAGGCAAGGCACAGAACTGAAGAAAAATTTTTGTAGAGCATTTATTTGATAAAGGACGTGGAGTTCCCTGGTGACTCAGTGGGTTAAGGATCCCACATTGTCACTGCTGTGGCTGAGGTGGCTGCTGTGGCATGGGTTTGATCCCAGGCCCAGGAACTTCTGTATGCTGCGGGTGTGGCCAAAAAAAAGTTGATAAAGATCTTGTATTCAGAATATGTAAGGAATTCTGAAAACTCAGTAATAAGAAATTGAACAACCCAATTTTTTAATGGACAAAAGATCTACAGATACTTCAAAAAAATACACAAATGACAAGCACATGAAAACATGTGCACTATCATTGCTCATTAGGGAAATGTAAATTAAAGCCATCATTAGATACTACTGTACCCTTATTAAAATGGGTAAAATTTAAAAGACTGAACATTCCAAGTTTTGGCAAGGATATGAAAGAACTGGAATTCTTATACACAGCTCATGGAAATGAAATGGTTCAGCTACTTTGGAAAACAGAGTAGCAGTTTCTTACAAAGTTAAAGATACACCTACCATATGATCTAGACTTCCCATTCCTGTGTATTTACCCAAGATAAAAGAAAGCATATGTCCATACAAAGACGTGTGCGCAAATGTTCATAGCAGCTTTAATTATAATAGACAAAAGTGGAAATAAACCAAATATCCATCAATGGGTGAGTGAATAAAGAAATTGTGGTATGTAAATACAATGGAATACTACTCAGCACTAAAAGGAATGAACTATTGACACACAACCACAAAGATTATCTCAAACTAATTATGCTGAATGAAAGAAGCCAGAACAAAAAAAAGAGAGAGAAAGAAGAAAACATACTGTATGATTCCATTCATATGAAATCTGTGAAGTGCAAACGAATAGATTAGTAGACTTCAGGATGTGAGATGTGAAAGAGAAAGAGGAGTGAAGAATAACTAAGAATGAATCTTGAGCAACCAGAAGGATGGAATTGCCAACATGATAAGAGAAAGACTGCAAGAGGAGTTGGGTTTAGGGGTAAAGTTGGGAATCCAGTTTTGGTTCTGTTGAGTCAGAGAATGCCTATTAGACTCTCAAGTGGAGATGCTTACTAGAAAGCTGGATATGAGAAACTGGAGATCAGAAGGAAGAACTGAGGGAGTTCTGTGGTAGCCTGGTGGTTGAGGATTCGGTATTGTCACTGCTGTGCCTCAGGTCTGATCCCTGGCCCAGGAACTTCTGCATGCTGCAGGCACAGGAAGAAGAAGGAGGAGGAGGAGGAGGAAGAAGAGGAAGGGGGAGAGAAGAATCGAGAACTGGGCTAGTAAAAATTTGGAAGCCTGACTCCGGGACTTCCAAGCATAACCACCAATATGTACCATTCCCTGAATGTTGCTGTGGCTTCTTCCTCCTGCTCTTATCCCCCTGCCAATCCATCTTCTCTGCCCACTGCTGGAGGAATCCTTCTAAACTGCAAAATAGGCCTTATGATGCCCCCTGCTTGAAAACTAAAGAGGAAATGAAGAAGGAGGAGAAGGAGAAGAGAAAAAAAATATCCTTTGTTTCCCAATCCCCTAAAGGATAAAGCCTCATCTTCTTTTTTTCTTTTTCTTTCTTTTTTTTTTTTTTTGTATTTTTGTCATTTTAGGGCCGCACTCGCAGCATATGGAGGTTCCCAGGCTAGGGGTCTAACAGGAGCTGTAGCTTCCAGCCTTTGCCACAGCCACAGCAATGCAGGATCCGAGCCCCATCTGCAACCTACACCACAGCTCATGGCAACACCGGATCCTTAACCCACTGAGCAACGCCAGGGATCGAACCCACAACCTCATGATTCCTAGTCGGATTCGTTAACCCCTGAGCCATGATGGGAACTCCAAAGCCTCGTCTTCTTAACCCATCACCCTAGGATTTCTGTGTGATACATTCTTTGCCTCACTAACCTACTCTACAACTTTATTTTCCCCCTCCACCTCTAAACGCAGTGCCTTCCGACCCAGCCTTCCCAAAACGCTAGCAGTTCTAGCTCCTCACCATGTTCTCCCCCTGCCTGGACTGGAATCAGTCTCTCTCTCTTTCATAGGATAATAGGGTGAAGAGATAATAGGGTAATAGGGTGAAAAGGATGGGAGGGAGGATGGGAATGGGGTACGAGGCATGGGAAAGTGACATTTCTCTGAGTATAATTTTTTGTATGGCTTTGACTTTTAAAATCATGTTACTCTCCTACACTGTTGGTGGGAATGTAAATTGGTGCAGCCGTTATGGATAATAGCATGGAGGTTCCTTAAAAAACTAAAAATAGGAGTTCCTGTCATGGCTCAGGAGTTGACGAGACCGACCAGCATCCATGAGGACGCGGGTTTGATCTCTGGCCTCGCTCAGTGGGTTAAGGATCCGGTATTGCCCTGAGCTGTGGCGTAGGTCGCAGTGGCGGCTCGAATACTGCATTGCTGTGGCTCTGATGTAGGCCGACGGCTACAGCTCCGATCTGACCCCTAGCCTGGGAACCTCCATATGCCGCGGCAGGCGGGGGTGGGGGTGGGGGGGAGGCTAAGAAAAAGACAAGAGACAAAAAAAAAAAAACTCACTAAAAATAGAGTTAGCGTATGATCCAGCGATCCCATTCTTGGCCGTATATCCAGAAAGGATGAAAACTCTAATTCCATGAGTCCCTGTCATGGTGCAGTGGAAACAATTCCCACTAGGAACCATAAGGTTGCAGGTTCAATCCCTGGCCTTGCTCAGTGGGTTAAGGATCCGGCGTTGCTGTAAGCTGTGGTGCAGGCTGGCAGCTGTACCTCCGATTCAGCCCCTAGCCTGGAAACCTCCACATGCCATGGGTGTGGCCCTAAAAAGCAAAAAAATAAAAATAAAAAAAAAACTCTAATTTGAAAATGCATCCCAGTGTTCGTAGCAGCACTATTTACAATAGCCAAGACACGGAAGCAACCTAAGTGTCCATTGATAGATGAATGGATAAAGAAGATGTGGTACATATATATACAATGGAATACTACTCAGCCATAGAAAAGAATGAAATAATGCCATTTGCAGCAACATAGATGGACCTAGAGATGATCATACTAAGTGAAGTAAGCCAGACAGAGAAAGACAAGTACTGTATGATATTGCTTATACATGGAATGTAAAAAAATGATACAAAAGAAATTACAAAACAGAAATAGACTCACAGACACAGAAAACAAACTTAAGGTTACCAAAGGGGGAAAGGGAGAAGGGATAAATTGGGAGTTTAGTATTAACAGTGCCCTCTACTGTATGTAAAATAAATAAACAACAAGGACCAACTGTATAGCACAGGGAACTATATTCAATATCTTGTAATAACCTATAATGGAAAATAATCTGAAAAAAATGTATATATGTATAACTGTCACCTTGCTGTACACCTGAAACTAATACAACATTGTAAATCAACTATACTTCAATTCTAAAAAATCATGTTAGTGTTTTATATAGTCAATCAGTCAATAAGAATGGGGGAGAAATAAAATGAAATACAAATAGAAACAAACGAGCCTATTTCAAATGAATAATGTAACTACAGTAAAGAAGAAAAACAAAAAAAAAACTGTAAGCAAATATTAAACCTAAGTTAGTAGTTTTATTTTTCACAGTAGTGGGTTGGCTGTTCTGAAACTACTACATGCATATTGATTGAACAAATAAGTAAATATATTGTGGATAGTGAGAAACAGATTTCTCACTGTCAGAGAAGGGACTTAGAAATGCAGAAAGGGGTTGGGGAGGCCAGAATGAGTCTTGTGGTCTGAGATTAGAACTGGAATACCAGTATGAATTCATGATTTTAAGATGACACAGAGATTTCATAGTTAGATAGATATAGATGGTTAATAGAAAGATGATAGGTAGGTAGATGGATGGGTGGACGGATGGATGGATAGATGGATGGATAGATATATAGATAGATGATTGATAGATAGATAGATAGATGATAGAGTATGAGTTTAAAACTATATACGTACACACCAGCTCTGTCCACTGAAATGGACTAGAAGCAATGACCCTTAGTTGCAGCAATGATCACACTTAGTGTCCCTATCTTAGTATCTCTACCAAAAGGAACCAAGGCTGGATTCTTGAAGAAATGGCTGGTTCCAGAGCTGGGGCGGGAAAAGTACAAGATGAGTCTGGAGCATCTTGATGTTCCAGAAAGTAAATAAAGGCTCAGAAGATGATAGGCATATCAAAAGGACACAAAAGCAAGCTCGAAGGGACTCCCCTTGTCAAATTCTTGGACAATTTGGGCATCGAAATAAATAAAGAATGTAGCAGTTTATGGACCATTGAATAAAATAAGAATCCACAAACCATATCACAGAACTAAATGAATGAATAAAGGAAGGAAGGAAAAAAGAGAGCTATTCCTTACTGTAGAATGTGAACAAATAAATGTAGAAGAAATAACAGAATCAGAAAATCACCATTTGTTTCAGCCAAGTGCAGTGAGACTGAGAGAGAGGGAAAACCGTGGCTTGTTATTCCATACACGTCTGTGTTGTTTGAGCATCTCACAAGTGTGCATGTTCTCATGCATCACTTGTGTAATTAAAAATATGTTTATTCTTTTGACACGCTGAGCGACAAGCGTTTGTCACTGTCAGTGCTTGCTGCAAGATAGTGGGAGATAAATAAGTTGCACTGAGGCAGCACCCAAGAGCACTGTCTCCTGAGAGACAGAGATAAGAGCAACAGCTCTAATTAACTGTAATACCAAAAAAATACACTAGAACATGGTGATAAGTGCGATCACTCGTGCCTGAATACCTCAGCACAGTGCTAGGAATATAATAAGCACTCAATAGAAGCTTCCATAAGGCGTAAAACAGCATATCCAGTCACTACTCTTGCATAAGAAAGGGGGGCATGCAAAGTATAAATATGATATATAAGTATACAGAGGTACATATATAAGCATCTAGGTAGATACCTATATTTTCAAAAAGCGACATTGGGAGGATAAACCAAAAGCAAGTTTTAAAAAGTGACCTATGAGCGAGAGGGTGTAACAGGGTGTACAGACAGGATGGAAGTTATGCAGTTTAGACTATATGTTGGAAACATAAAAATGTTTTTACATATTCAAAAACTTAAATTCAGTTAAAATTTTAAAACAATCCCTAAAAATTGGAAAATAAACTGGAATGGAAAGCCCTAACTATATCACATTCATGACATAGCTCCAAAGATAATATATTACTTCCAGCAACTTTAGAGCACCGTGTTTTGAATGTACGCCCTTAATGGAATATATTCCAAGGACAAATAAAGCTGCTAAGAAATCTTAGACTTTTTTCAGGAGTCTAATTGCTGGTAGAAATATTGGTTTTTATTACTTTACTGCAGAGAAGCCATTATATAAATGTTGTCAGGAACCAAGATTTTCCCACTTTTAAAGTATAATGTTTTGGAGTTCCCAATGTGGCGCAGCAGAAATGAATCCAACTAGGAACGTGAGGTTGAGGGTTCGATTCCTGGCCTAGTTCAGTGGGCTAAGGATTCCGGCGTTGCCATGAGCTGTAGTGTAGGTTGCAGACGTGGCTCGGATCCTGTGTTGCTGTGGCTGTGGCGAAGGCCGGCAGCTACAGCTCCAATTAGACCCCTAGCCTGGAAACCTCCTAGGTGCAGCCATTAAAAAAAGGACCAAAAGACCAAAAAAAAGGTATCATGTTTTTAAATTGCATAAACACTGAACACTAATTTTCAATTGGAAATATTAATATGATCCAATGACTTTTTTGTTTCTCTCAAAGAAAAAATTTTATTGCTCTGTTCATTGAAAATACCTAGAAGCAGTGACGCCCACTATCAACGTGCACACCTAGTACCCTTATTTTGTTGTCTAAAACATCCCAACTGAAAAGAACCAGGACTCTTTGGAAAAGTGGCTGATTTCAGATCTGGAGCAGGAAATGTCTAGAATGAGCCTGAAATATCTTTTCTTACTAGAAATATGAAAACTATCAAAGTTTTACTCGTGTTAATGTCAAAAATGTACAGAATCAAATTTGAAGGGGTTCCCACTTGCCGGCCAAATGAGGGACAATTTGAGCATCAAATAGAATAACTGCAATGGACTGAATACTAAATGCATTTTTATAAAACAAAAACTGTAAGTTAATAATGACACTAAAAACAAGAGGAAACAAGAAAAGACTAAACAAAAACCTCATCGGAACCAGAGGGTATCAATTCCTTACTCTAAAACTGGCATTTGCAGTTGGACCCCTAGCCTGGGAACCTCCATATGTCATGGGTGTAGCCATAAAAAAAAAGTAAAATTGGCATTTGTGTGGTTCCCTAAGGGCATAGCAGGTTAAGAATCCAGCATTGTACTGCAGCAGCTTGGGTTGCTGCTGTGGTGCTGGTTTGATCCCTGGCCCAGGACCTTCCACAAGTCACAGGCATGGCCAAAAAAACCTGGCATTTGTAATGGCAGAATTACACATTTATCTGGTCTTTCCAGTACTAACCGTATTTTGGGTGACACAATAGCCTGAGTTGATGAAGGAAAGTTGGATGGATGGATTTATTTATTTATTTATGGCCACTCCCACACGTGGAAGTTCCTGGGCCAGGAATCAAACCCATGCTACAGCAGTGACCTGAGCCACTGCAGTGACAATGCAAGATTCTTAACCCATTGCACCACAGGGGAACTCCAGGAAAGTTTTTGCTTACATAAAAATGCCAGTTAATAAACATAGAAAAGTGATAGAATTTTAGAAAAATGACCGCTCCCGTAAGTCCTAATAAAATAACTGATTCAGGCAACTGTCATCACTAGATGAAATTATTAAAGGAAAGGATGATGGGGAAATTTTTCATGGAAGGATCTGGCTTAACTCACCGATGAATCTGAGCATTCAAATCGGGACCACCAGATATTATACACCTTCTGGTATGATGAGATAGGAATCTCACAGAACCACCTATGAAGTGTTACTAATAATAATACATAATCTCAATGCAATACAGCCCTCAGAAATAACTTCTATCTCCAGGAAAAATGGAGAGTAAAGAACTTGGTAAATGACACCACAAGGGAGCAAACAGACAAATTCGGAAGATGAGTCCTTCTACCGCAATCAGTAAAGGGCATGACACAAAAAGTAGGAAGAGAGGACTTGCTCTAAATTAAGCGACCCTCAAGAGACATATCAAGCAAAGCAGTATGTTCTGATTAGAATAAACGCACTGTAAAAAGACATTTGATTATGAAGACAACTAAGTGATTGTGGACTTGCTCATTATTAGACATTACCAAGGAATTATTGCTATGCCTAAGTGTAATAATGGAATGACGGTTTTATTTAATTACGTCCTTTTTTATAGAAATGCATACGGAAGTATATATGGATATGATTCAGTGTCTGGGATTTGCTTTTAAATACCTTCAATAAAAGAAAAAAATGGAATGTTTAAACAAATACGGCAGAATCTTATTAATTGTCCAATCTCGGTGTGTGTGTGTGTGTGTGTGTGTGTGTGTGTGTTCAGGCTACTACTCTCTGCTTATATGTTTGAAGTGTTCAAAATAAAAAAGTTAAACTTTGTTGAGAGAATGAAAGGGGCCCTGGGCTATGACAAATCCCAGAATAAGTTGGAAAGAAGCATTTTTATTCAAGCCTGGGGTAAAAGCCTTGTTTACATTCAGTAACTAGGACAGTTAAACATGAGTGAGAAATGTACCAAACCATTCCCAACTGTTTAGACATCAAGTAGAACATTCCTTATGATAAGAATGTGGGTTTTTTTGTTTTTCTCTTTTGGCCGCCCCGTGCGGCATATGGAGCTCCCAGGCCAGGAATCAAACCCAAGCCACAGTTGCGACCTAAGCCTAAGCCACAGCTGCAGCAACGCCGGATCCTTAACCCATTGTGCTGGGCTGGGAATGGAACCTGCATCCCAGAGCTCTCAAGACGCCACCAATCCCATTTTGCCAGAGTGGGAAATCCTGGAAGTTTTTTTTTTTTTTTTTTTTTGTCTTTTTGCCTTTTATCTAGAGCCTCACCTGCAGCATATGGAGGTTCCCAGGCTAGGGGTCTAACAGGAGCTGGAGCTGCCGGCCTTCGCCACAGCCACACCAACGCGGGATCCGAGCCGCGTCTGCGACCTACACCACAGCTCACGGCAACACCGGATCCTTAACCCACTGAGCAAGGCCAGGGATCGAACCTGCAACCTCATGGTTCTTAGTTGGATTCGTTAACCACTGAGCCACGAAGGGAACTCCTTTTGTTTTTTAAAACAAAAGAATCAATCATTCCCTGGTGGCCTACCAGTTAAGGATTGTCACGGCTGCTGGTTTGATTCCTGCCAGGGAACTTCCACATACTGTGGGCGTGGCCAAAATATTAAATGGGGGACCGTGGCTACAAGTGTATGACTCAGTTTCCCCTGTCTTCTCCCCTACAGCTCTGCCTTTTGGATCCTATGTACTCATCTCATAGACAAGAGCCTTTCTGGAGAAGTCCTTCTCCCCCCTGCAAAGGGTGGAGGGGAGGGGAGGGAGCTTGAGTCCAGCTGGCCTGTCTTACCTTCTTTTGCAAGCCTTTTTTTCCTCATCGCTGTTCCTCTGCCATCTCCAGCAGTCTCACCGGAACAGTCCTTTCTCCAGAGGGCCTTAAAAGGACATCTGTTGGAGGCTGAGGGCAAATCAAGAAGGCAGGAGCCCAGGTCAGCATCTCTGTGTTCAAGAGAAAGTCTGAGATCCTTAGCCTGGCATTCGGTGTGTGGCCCGTGCTGGAAGAGCATCCCTCATCCAGGCCACAACAAATTGCTTCTACCATGCTCCAAATTCATCTTGCCTTCTGGGACCCTCAAGCCTTTGTACAAGCTGTTTCACTTGCCGAGGTACCATTTTTTATTTCATCAAGATGCACATGGTAGTAATTTTATGTCTTGACTTTATTATGAACACTTTACAAATATTACCTCATTTATCTTCACAACTCTATGTTGTAAGCACTATTATTACCTCATTTTTTTGTCTTTTTGCCTTATCTAGGGCTGCACCCGCAGCATATGGAGGTTCCCAGGCTAGGGGTCTAACAGGAACTGTAGCTGCCGGCCTTCGTCACAGCCACAGCAACGTGGGATCCGAGCCGCGTCTGCAGCCTACACCACAGCTCACAGCAACGCCGGATCCTTAACCCACTGAGCGATGCCAGGGATCGAACCCGCAACCTCATGGTTCTTAGTCAGATTCATTAACCACTGAGCCACGGAGGGAACTCCTATTACCTCATTTAACAGCTAAGGAACTTGAGGAGTTCCCTGGTAACCTAGCGGTTAAGGATTCAGTGTTGTCACTGCTGTGGCTCGGGTTTGATCCCTGATCTGGGAACTTCCTCATGCCATAGGCATGGGATAGAAAGAAAGAAAGAAAGGAGGGAGGGAGGGAGGGAGGGAGGGAGGGAAGGAAGGAAGGAAGGAAGGAAGGAAGGAAGGAAGGAAGGAAGGAAGGAAAGAAAGAAAGAAACTTGTAGTTCAAGGAACATAAGAGGCATGGATTCAAACCCAAGTGGCCTGGAGCCAGAATCAGTGCTCTTAGTCACTGCACTATGTGGCCTCTTAAACTTCTTCCAACTCACTTCCACTTCTTCCACACTTATCCTGGGTGTCAACACCTCTCCCCATACCGCCCCTGCCATCTTCCAGCTCCCACGGCTCCCAGTCTCCACTGTTGCCTCCTATTATAATGAAACATTCCTACCGCTTGTTTTACTTTTTCATTTTTAAAAACTTTTTAAAATTGAAGTATAACACACATAAAGAAAAGGGCATAAAGACACATAAATGTACAGCTCTCAATGTATTGTTACTAAGTACCCGCCCATGTAATAAACACGGCAATCAAGAAACAGAACAATTCTCAGCACTCCAGAAAGTCTCCCGAGCCTCCTACTCGGACCCCAAAGGCGATCAAGATTCTGACTTCTATCACCATAATTTAGCTTCACCTGTTTTAGACCTTTATATAAATGGACCCACGCACTATCTATTCTTTTGAATCTGGTTATTCTCCTCAGCATAATGCTTGTGGGATCCATTCATATTGTTGTACGCAATTGTGGGGCATTTCTTCTCATCAATGTGCAGTATAGAATTATGTGAATATACTACAATTTATCATTCTTCTGTTAATGGCTTCTGTGTAGTTGCTAGTTTGAACTCTTACAAATAGTGCTCTTATGAAATAAATGTTATTGCATATGACCTTTTTTTTTTTTTTTAGGGCCTCACTCGTGACACATGGAGGTTCCCAAGCTAGGGGTCAAACCAGAGCTGTAGCCACTGGCCTACACCACGGCCACAGTAAACAGCAACGCCAGACCCATAACCCACTGATCGCGGCCAGGGATCGAGGCTGCATCCTCATGGATACTAGTCAGATTCATTTCCGCTGAGCCATGAAAGGAGCTCCTCAAATCTCCTGAATTAGTATTTCTAGGAGGTAGCCCTGGGAATCTCAAACTCTGTGGGGGTTCAGATGCAGGTGGGTTGCAAGACCACAGCTTGGTTGTGGAGCAAGGATTTACTAAGGGCAGAGAGTAAGTCTGATTCACCTGTATTGGAATTCCCCTTGTAGCTCAGTGGTGAAGAATCTGACTAGTGTCCATGAGGATCCGGCACTGCTGTGAGCTGTGGTGTAGGTCGCAGACTCCAATCGGACCCCGAGTTGCTGTGGCTGTGGCAGGCAGGCAGCTGCAGCCCCAATTCGACCCCTAGCTTAGGAACTTCCATATGCTGCAGGTGCAGCCCTAAAAAGGAAAAAAAAAAAAAAAAAAAAAAAAAGGAAAAGATTCGCCTGTATTGCCAGGGCTCACCACTGGGCCTAGCATACAGCAAAGTTTAAGAAATGGATGAGGGGCAGTTCCCGTCATGGCTTAGCGGTAACAAACTCGAATAGTATCCATGAGGACGCGGGTTAGATTCCTGGCCTCACTCAAGTGGGTTAGGGATCCGGTGTTTCTGTGAGCTGTGGTGTAGGTCGGCAGCTGCAGCTCCGATTTGACACCCAGCCCAGGAACTTCTATACATCATAGGTGCGGCCCTTAGAAGACCCCCACCAAAAAAAAAAGGGGGTGAAGAATTCCCATTGCAGTTCAGCAGGTTAAGAACCTGACATAGTGTCTGTGAGGACGTGGGTTCAATCCCTGGCCTCGCTCAGTAGGTCAAGGATCCAGCATTGCCACGAGCTGCTGTGTAGGTCGCAGACGCAGCTCAGATCTGGCGTTGCTGTGGCTGTGGTGTAGGCCGGCAGCTACAGCTCCGATTCAACCCCTAGCCCGGGAACTTTCATATGCCACGAGTGTGGCCCTAAAAAGAAAAAAAAGAGAGAGAGAGAGAGAGAGAGAGAGAGAGAAGATAAGAAAAGAAAAGAAAACAAAAGAAAAATGGAGGGATCTGGGAACTCCCTCATGGCTCAGCAGGTTAAGAATCCAGCATTTGCACGGCTGTGGCTCTGGTTACAGCTGTGGTGCCAGTTCAGTCCCTGGCCAGGGAACTGTTGGATGTCGTGGTGTGGCCGAAAAAAGAAAAAAAAAAAAGCAATGGGTAAAACCAATGAATGAAGAAGAAAAGAAATAAAATTGCTTCTATCAAGAAAATTGGAATTCTTGAATGATATAAAGTAGGGGAAACCCTATGGAATCATTTGGTCCCAATTTAATCTATTTCCGGACGGAAATATTTTTTTTCCTTGCCTTCGAACCTCTGCCTACAAGACTTTCTCCTCACCTGTCCCATTCCGCTGTGCTGCAATGTGGCCTTAAGTATGGGTTCGTGTCTGTCTACTGGCCCAGAGAAAGTGGAGGTGGCCCCGGAGATGAGGTCCTGAGAAGGGCTGTTCAGAGGTGGGCAGCTCTGCCTGTCCCGCCCCCCCGCCCCACTCCCATCCACCTGCAGGTCTTGCTGGGGAAAATGCCCACAGAACCCATTCTAAATAACGTTGCCTATCCCATCTCTCAGAGCATTATGTATCCCCGCCATGCCAAAGCTTTGAAAAACTTCCACGAGACCTTTCTGCCCTGACCCCGACCGACCGCAGATCCCCCCCCCACCCCTGCCTCGTCTCCACTTGTAGCCCATGTGAATTGCTCTCTCAGCAGCCTCTTAGCCACCTCTCCCCACCTCCACGCATGGCTCGCTCCAGCATCTCAGAAAGGCCGAAGTCTGAATTCCCCGGCCAGCTAATGTCCTGGCAGCACAGCCGCCACGCCAGCATCCCCACCCAGTCCACCAGCCAGCCAGCCGGCTGCTCCCGGACCTCGTCAGCGCCGCCCCCCCCCCACCCCGCCTTCTCTTCCCCGCCCCGCCCCAGGGAGGACCGGGCTGGCGGCTGGGAGTCTCCCTGCCTGCTCAGCCTCCCTCCTTCCCTCTCTCTCCCTGCCTCCCTCGCTCCTCCGCCCGCCCCTGAGGCAGGGACCGTGCAAATCGAGGAGAGGGGGGACGGACCGGCCGGACAGGGTCCAGCTTAGTGCCCCGGGCTCTCTCCTGATGCCTTATCCACGCTGGGTGTTTCTAGCATCTTGGGACCTAAATTTGTGTGAGCTGGGGTGGTTCCCAGGCCGGGGAGGTCCCTCCGGTAGGTCCACGGTGCCCCCGTTTTGCATCGGGACCCCCCCCCCCCGCATGCTCTGAGCCACCCTCCTCAACCCGGATCTAAAACCCGGGACACAGCTATCAGGCCAGCCTCTCTCTCCACCCCACCCCCTCTTTCTGGCGTCCATCCCCTCCCCAACCCCACCTCTGCCGCTGCCTCTGGCTGTGGACCTACACCTCTTCCCCATCCCCAACAGGCCTGGGGAGCGGGGTGAGCCTGGATGAGAGCTCCCCCAACCTGGGGGACCCTGAGCATCTGCTAGAGGCTTGGCAGAGGCCCCGCGGGGACCGTGTCTTCTGAGGACAAAAGGCGGCGGCCAGCAGGCAGACAGGGAGGGGGAAGGGGGGGGACCGGCAGCCAGGCAGGCAGACGGGTAGCAGGGGCCAGGGCTGGCCCCCCTCCCAGTTTGAGGGTGGCACGAAGATGGAGGTGGGAGTGTATAGTTGGGGAAGCACCTGCTGGGACCCTCACCTGCCAGCTTGCTGGGCACCCCAAGGCTGTGTGCTGCCCACGTGGTGTCCCCCAACACCCACAGCCCTGCCCAGTGCACCCCTCCGGTGCCTGCTTCCTCTGATGTCTGCGATTTAGACCAGCCCGGCTGTATCCACGGCAACAGAAGCAGGAGTGTCACTGGCCACCCCATCACTTGAGGGTCCCACAATGTGGCCTGGGCTGTGATTTATCCCGGGTGAGACAGCTTGAGCCCCTTCCCTGGATTCCAAGAGAGCCCTGCTGTGAGAGATCAGGTAAGTAGTCAGCCTCCCTCCACCGAAGGTGGGGGGCTGGGACTTCTCTTCTGCCTCCCCACACATATTTCACAGTCTCCATCACTGCCATGCTCTCTGTCTTTCTCTGACTCTGTTAGTCTCTCCCTCTTTCCGCTCCATACAAGGGCTACTTGGGCACCCAAGCCTGGAGAGTCCATTAGCCATCCCCATCTTCCTCAATCCCAAATGTCCCATGAGAAAGGGAGCCACCACCTGTTCCCCCCCGCCCCCCCGCGCGCCCAGGGTCTGTTTTTATCATTATGCTTGCGTTTGAGCATGAGGCTGTGTTCATATTTCCTTGTGTGCTATCTGTGGAAGGCATGTCTGGAGCCCGGCCGGCTGTGTTCCCCTCACAATGCCTGCACCCTGGGCAAGCTCAGCCTCCTGCAGCTGCCTCCTCTCCCTCTCCCTCCTCCTCCACTCTCCGCCAAGTTGCTTGACCGGCATGCAGGGGTGTGTGTGTGTGTGTGTGTGTGTGTGTGTGTGTGTGGGCAGGCAGGTGAGTAGACATGCCAGAAAAGCTGCTCCCAGCCCAGACCACCCCCCACTCCTTTTTTCCTTCTTTTCCTTCCTTCCTTCCCCTGTCTCTCCCCACAGGTAGCACAGACTTTTGTTCATTCACCACGGAAGACACTGCTGTGATTCCCAGCTAGGGGAGGAAGCCAGTGTAGGGCTCAAGGGAAGGTGAGGTGGGGGTGGGGAGCATTTCCAGGCCTTAGACCGCCTGATGCCTCTGTGGGGACAAGGACCATGCCACACAACACCCTGCAGGGACCAGACACAACGTGGTTGTCCCCACAGTGTGAGCCCCCGCTTTCATCCAACCCTCTCGATCTCTGTTTCAGACGTCCATGTTGTGTGTGGAACTCCCCAGATATTATGGCCTTGTCCACAGTAGCCAGTGGTCCTTGTGTCTGGAGAGGCAGGAAAGTCTGGTACGAGGAGAACATGGATTCTCCAGGGACACCTCCCTCAACTACTGGCTCAGCAACTTTAGTGAAAGTGTGCTACTTATAGAACCTCGGTTTTCTCATGTGTCAAAGAGACTGGTAACCCTTCCTTCATGGTGTATGTAGTGACTAAATGAGTTGGTGCATGGAAGTAAATGATGTGTATAGAAGTGGTCCTGGGGCAATGTTAGCAAAGCTCATGGTCAATATTGTTGCTGAAGATTTCATGATTAATATTGTTATTGATTATTTTGGGAAGGACTGGTCCCTCTTTTTCAGGGTCTTGGCCGAGATCTGGGGAGGGCAGCAGGTAGGTAAATGGGAGAGGGGTGGGAATGGGAGACAGAAACAACTCCGTATTGTTAACTCCTCATTTGTAAGGAAGAATAAGTGGTAACTGAGGACATAGCCTCCCACCCCCACCCTCCTCCAGGCTCCTTCCTTGAACTTGCCCCTATCTGTGTGCACGCGCACGCGTGCGCGCGCGCGCACACACACACAGGCTTGAGCCCCCATGAGCTCTCAGAGGCCTGGCTTGCGGCCTGCAGCGTTCCTGGCCCTGGTGATGTATGCGTCTCCCTGTTGAGGGGAGACTTAGCAAGAGTTAGGCCTGTGGTCAGTGGTTGGCAGGACCTGGTGACAAGGCTGAAGCTTCTGAGATCGCAGGGCTTTGGGTAGAGCTGGGGTGTGGCCCATGCAGGAGCTAGACCTGTGGGGGGAACAGGTCTCAGGGAGTTTCTAACATAGAGCCTGGTGGCTGGAGGGTTAGTTGGATCTGCTGGCTTGTTTCTGGGTGTGGAGATGTGATGGAGCACTGAGTGAGGAGTCCTCAGGGTTAGGGGAGAAGTAGGTGGAGGGGAAAGACTGAGGCCCAGAAGACCTCCTCTGTGGGGGCAGGGAGGGGTGGGGTTTTGAGGCATAGACTTTTCTGAAGAAGCATTTGGTGCAGAAGGGAGAGAACCCTGCCTGTGGTCCAGAGGCATCTAGGCCTGAGTGTGAATGTACACGTGCAACTTAAAAACGTATGGCTGCGTGTGCAGTCTGTGTGCGCATGTCTGCTCATGGGTGTGTGTATGAGTGTATGTGTGTGAGTGATCAGGTCACATGATGGTGTGCAAATGTGTGGGTGTCTGAATAGGACGGTATGTGTACAGGGAATGGGTATGACTTGGCATGTCTGTCTGAGTGAGCAAATGGGCACGTTTGATGCTGAACCTGACTGAGGTGTGTTTCTCTGAGCCAATAGGCCTGTTGAATGTCTGACTGTATATGGTGTGGTATCCATTTGTCTTTGGGTGTATATGTCTGATTGTATGTGTATGAGTGTGAGGGTTACAGAATGCCTGGGTGTGCATGTCCGATTGGGTGATTGCCTAAGTGTATCTGATTATGTACATTTGTGTGTGCCCATGTGTGCACAGGGGTATAGGTGCATCTAAATGGTGTGTTTGCAAGTGTGAGGTTGTACGTATGTCCATGCATGTATGGGAGGGTAACCGTGTGAACATGCTTCTATGTGGGTGTGCTTGTCACGTGTATGCTTGTGTGTAAATGTCTTTGTGGACTCTCCAACGTTTTGAATTATATATATGTTTGTGTGTGCATGCTCGAGTACATATTGTCTGCAGACTATGTGCATGTGAATGTGCTTATAGGCCTAAAAGCCCAGCAGTGTGTACAAGTTGTGTGTGTTGCAAGGTTCATCTACATCTGATTAGGGAAATGTTAGTGTAAATGGCCACGGTAGTATAAGGAGAACTAATTGTGTGGGTAGGGAAAAGTGTGTAAGTACATGTTTGTGCATGAAAGTATATTTTGTGGGTTTGCCTATGTGTGCACGTTTGATTATATATATGGGTATGGCTGTGGGGGAGTTTGCCTTTAAATATACGAACAAAAATTTGTGTGCATAGGTAAATTGATGCATCTGTATATGTCCAGTTGTGTTTGTAGGTACACTGTTGTGTGTGAGTGCACGTCTAAGTGTGGTGTGCATGAGTAACTACATCTTGTAATACATGGTGAACATCTCATTATGTATCTTATTTGAATTTCTGGGTGTGAGTGTCAATGTGTGAGTGTGGAAATGCCCGTGAGTGACTGAGTGAATATGTATGTATATGGTAGTGTGTGTGAACATTTGGCTGTGTGTGCATTTTTATTTTTAAGGGTCACACTCATAGCATATGGAGGTTCCCAGGCTAGGGGTCGAATTGGAGCTACAGCTGCCGGCCCACACCACAGCCACAGCAATGTGGGATCCCAGCCACATCTGCAACCTACACCACAGTTCATGGCAACGCTGGATCCCCGACCCACTGAGTGAGGCCAGAAATCAAACCCGCATCTTCGTGGATATTAGTCGGATTTGTTTCCACTGCACCACGATGGGAACTCTGGCTTTGTGTGCATTTGAGTGAACATGTCTGTGTATTTGCCTATGTGTTCATACACATCTAAGTATATGTGTATGTGACTATGTCTATGTAAGTGCCTGTCCGAATGTACAGTTTCCTGAATTGTACCAGTTTGTATAGTTCCAATTATTTACATATGTGTATTTATCCACTATTGCTTGTTGTGGAGCGTATGTTGTAGAACAGTGTACATGAATGCATGTGCATGCCACTCTTGGCCTATAGGTGCATTTGAATGTATGTGTGAGGATGTCTTTGCATATGTGTGTCTGTGATGAACGTCATCAGTTCTTTTTGTGCAGATGGTCAAGTGTGTAAGAATATGTGACTGTTCTTCCATGCGTGCATGAGTCTTCTTTCGTTTGCCCAGTTCTCCTATGGGTGTACGAATGTGTGTACCTGCTGTGTGTAACTGTTTGAATGTGTTTTGTAAATATGTTTGTGTCTCCATGTCTGATTCTGTGCATGCAGGAATAAATGATGTACCAGCCTATGTGCATGTGAATGTGCTTATAGGCGTAAAAGCCCAGTGGTGTGTACAAGTTGCGTGTGTTGGAAGGTTCATGTATGAATACACCATCTAACTGATAAGCATGTGCACATCTGAGTGTTTGTGTGTATGAATACATCCATGTATGAGTGTGTGTGATCATACTTATGTGGTCATATCTGGGGCTGTATGTGTATATATTTTGGAGCTTACCTCTGTGTGTCATGTTTGTTTGCTGTCTCGAGTGTGATAGAGTCTGGACATATGTAAATATGCCTGTGTATACACTGTGTTTGTGAGTGAGTGTATGTCTTTCATGGCATTATGCCATGTGAATGTATGCTGTGCATATATATCTTTGAGAATAAATGGATGTGCATATGTGGGACCAGATGCAGTGTGAGTGTGCACTGTTGTGAGTGTACCTGTGTAGGGATGAGTGTAGGTATTTGTGCCTGTCTCATGGTGTGTGTGTAAGGGAGAGAGAGAGAGATTTGGCCTTGGGCCTGTGCAGATAGGCCTTATCATTGAGTGGGTGATAAGGGAGGGTAATTATGAGTCTGTGTGATGCTATGTGCATCCCAGCATGTATTTATGTGCGTGTCTGAGAGTCAGTGGTATTCTGCTAGTCCGTGTCTGGCTCTAACTGTGTAGACATCCTACAGTATGGCAAGCTATAACACCTGAGCAACCCATGACCCGCTCTGGCCTTGACCATGTCCTGGGCTTTTGTGAGGGTCTCAGGATAATTTCTGTCATGGTTCACACTCGAGAAGTGAGACCCAATCATGGCTAATATCCTACTAAGGAAGGGGGCCTGTGACTTCTTTAGAAAAGGATTTCTTGAAATACAAAGACCTCCTTTCCCATCCTTCCCCCCACCATCAAAGGCCCAGGACAAAATGGCATTGTATGGTATCTAGGGTTGGTAAATGGTTTTCACACGCAACACCCAAATTGTGCCATCCATGCAGAAATCTAGATGTTCAATCTGTATGTATAAGTGAAAAGTGGAGGTATGTCCAGGTAGAGTGGGGTGTGTGTGTAGAGGGGGTGCTATATTTGATGAGAGAGAGAGGGCTACACAGGGACAAGGAGAGGGAGAAGGAGAGAGAGATGGAGAGAAGGGATCTGGGTTATGTGTATGTAAGAGAGAGTCTGGGTGTTTCTGGGTAGGGGGTGTGTATGGGACATTTGTGAGGCACAAATGTCCTATATGGGTGGAGGATGGTATGAGTGACAGTTTGGGTGTGGCTATGTGGGAATATGTGTGAGAATGCGTATATTTGAGGAGTATGTGTATATGCATGTATCTAGCTTTGTACGTGTGTGTGTGTGCAAGAGACAGTGTGGGTTATCTAGATAATGTATGTTTTACAGTGTAGACCTATTTGTTATGTGTATAAGAGAGAGTGTGGGTGTTTCTGGGTAGAGTAAGTGTGGGAAGGAGTATGGGTGTATTGGGGTGGGGGCAGTCAAGTGTGGGCATATCTGGATGGTGTGTAGGTGGGTGAGAGTACAAGTGTATCTGGGCAATGGAAGTGTGTGATAGAGTATATATCTAGATGGTATGTGTGTGTGTGTCTGTGTCTGTGTAAGAGAATTTGAGAACATCTGAGTGAGGGTGGGGGCATATGTAAGTGTGTTTATAATTGAGAGTGTCTGCAGATGCTGTGGGGAGTATATGTGGGTGAGGTGTATGTAGTGTGTGTGAGAAAGTATATGTGAATGGTGTGTATGGAGTGTGGGTATTCTGGCTGATGGTGATTAAGGGAACGGGGAGCTGGATCATGCGCATGTGTTAACTGTTTCTGAGTGTGGTGGGGATGTGAGATCGTGAATGTATCTGGTGGGAGAAGTGTATCTGATAGGTGTAGAAGATTGGGGTTTAATTGTGTCAGTGATTGTTTTGGGGGTGTGAGTGGGTATATCTGGATTATGTGTATGTGAGAAATGGATATATCTGGATGGTATGTGAGAGTGTGGTACACCTGGGCTGTTTGTGAGAGTGTGTGAGTGTATTTTGGGTGGAGGGTGTTTGAATGTGGGTGAGTCTGGTTGGTAGGTGGGTGAGAACATAGGTTATTTGGGTGGTGGGAGCATGTATTAGGTGTATCTGGATGGTGTGTTGTTAGAGCTTTGTTTGTGTATCTGGGAGTATGTGTACTTGGGTTTGTTGTGAGTGTGTGTATAACTGATGGGATGTGTGAAAGTGAGAGTTTGGGGGGCATTTCTGGGTGAGAAATGTGAGTTTGGATATAGGTGCATCTGAGTGGTGTGGAGAGGATGAGAACATTGAATGTATCTGGCCAGTGGAGTGTCTGGGGAGGTACACCTGGATAGCATGTGTGAAAGCTGGATATATCTGGGTGGGGTATGTGTGTGAATTAGCAAATGTATCTAGATAGTAGTGGAGTGTATCAAGATAATGTGTGTGGGTGTGAGTGTATCTCAGTGTCCATGTGGATAAATCCGGATGTGTGTATGCATGAGAGGGTGGGTGCATCTGGCTGAGGCTATGTGAGTGGGGCTTTGTATGTATGTGTGTGTGTGAGAGAGAGAGACAGACAGAGAGAGACAGAGACACAGACGTAGACATAGAGACAACGATACAGAAAAAGAACATGAGAAGTGTGGTCGTATATGGCTAGGATCTATGTGTGAGTGGGTGTCTCTGGTTGTTGTTGTATATGGCTAGGATCTATGTGTGAGTGGGTGTCTCTGGATTATGTGTATCTGTGCATGTGGATGTATTTGAGTTGGTGAGTGTGAGTATCTGGGCGGGGTGTGTGTAAGTGTTGTGTCTTTGAATGATGTGCGTGTGTCAGTGTGGGTATGTCTTGATACCATGTATGAGAGAGATTGTAAGCGTGCCTGGGTTGGTTATGAGGGCTCTAGGTTGGGAGTGTGTGTGAGTTTGAGTGTATCTGAATGTTGTAAGTGTACTGAATTGGGAGTTTGCATAAATGTGGCTGTATCCGGGTGGAGTGCCTGAGGCTGTGGGTGCATTTGATGTATGTACGTATGAGGATAGGTGTGTTTAGATGGAATGTGCATGAGAGAGCCTGGCTGTTTCAGTATTGGGTATGTGTGAGAGTGGGTGCATCTGAATACTGTGTGTGAAAAAGAGAATGTGAACCTACTTGGGTTGGGGTGTGTGAGAGAGGTTACTAAGGTTGTATGGGGTTCTCTATGGATGGTGTATGGGAGAGAGATGGATGGGTGTGTGTGCGTATGAATCTATGTGGCTAGTGTGTGAGACCATTTGGGTATATCTGGGTGGGGTGTGTATTTGAGAATGTGGATACCTCTGTATGTGAGTGTAGATTTATCTAGATGGTGTGAGGGTGGTATATGTGGATGTTTTTGTGTTTGATAGTGGGGGTATGTCTTGGTGGAGTATGTTATTGTGGGCATGTGTATGAATGTGTATATCTTTCCTAGGACAAGATAACCTCTGTTGGAGTATCTGTAAATGTGAGCATGGCCATGTTTGTGTGTGTGTGTGAGACTGTTTGTACCCGAGTGTATTGGTACATGGTTTGTGTGTGCATATGCTTGTGCTAGAGTAGTGTGTCTCCGAATATGTGTATGAGATGAGTGTGTTTCTATGTGTAAGTTGGATCTGCAAGGTCTTGAGCCAGGCTTTGGATTTGCATCCTGATTCTGCTTTTATTAGCTGTATGACTTTGGACAAGTCACTTAACCTCTCAGCTAAGCCCTAGTTTCTCATTTGTAAAGTTGGGGTAAGAATACTGCTGTTTCATTGGGTGAGGATTGGATGAGTGAATATTCAAAAAGTGCTTTGGGAGTTCCCTTCGTGGCTCAGTGGTTAACGAATCCAACTAGGAACCATGAGGGTGCAGGTTCGATCCCTGGCCTTGCTCAGTGGGTTAAGGATCCGGCGTTGCCGTGAGCTGTGGTGTAGGCTGCAGACACGGCTCGGATCCCGCGTTGCTGTGGCTGTGGCGAAGGCCGGCAGTCACAGCTCCTGTTAGACCCCTAGCCTGGGAACCTCCATGTGCTGTGAGTGCGGCCCTAGAAAAGGCAAAAAGACAAAAAAAAAAAAAAAAAGTGCTTTGGACAGTGCTTGGCACATACTGCGTGCCCTGTGTCATATATGGTGTTACCCAGTACTAAAATTGTCACGTGCACCTATGTGTAAGTGACACTGTGTGTCTGTCTGCACATGTAAATGCACTAGTTTCTATGCGCACACTTGCCACATTATCAATGTGCACATGTATTTGTGAGAAAATGAGAAAATCCTGTGTGTATGTGAGAGTGTGTTTCTACATTACAGTAGGTTTGTACTTATACATTACAGTAAGTTTGTATCTAAAACCATGGGTGTATGAGAATGAAAGTCAGAGTCTAGGAGGTTGATGGAGGGGGTTCGGTCTTATGTGTACGTTTCCCAGCATACACACATCTGAGTGTATGAGTGCATATGGTAGCGGGCAGTGTGTTTTTATCTGATTATGTAAACAGGTTTGTAGTGGTATGTAAACAGGGATGTAAATGTGTGTGTGTTGTGAATGTCTGTAAATGTAAGATATTCAGGTTTATATGTGATGATGTGGTGGACGTGTGCGTGTATGTAAAGGATTTATGCCTATGTGGCCAGGTACTAGGATGTATGTATCTGTGTCATGTGCATGCATGTGTAGGTGTGAATGAATGTGTCCATGTTGATAAGCAGTGGTGGCTATGTGGGTGTGTATGTGTGAATCTGCATTGCTCCACATGCCTGCCTGCCTGCCTCTGTATGTATGGCAGCGAGCCTGAGCAATGTGCCTGTATATGTGTGCTGTACTATGTGCATATGTACGTGTGCCAGGGCAAGGTCTGTATAAGATAGCAGGCTTTAATCTCTTAGTGTAAGAGCCTGGGGTGGGGAAGGACCTGGATCTGTAGGATGCGAGCAGTACTTGCCCTGCATCTGAATTTCAGTTCTTACATCCACACATGCATGACTGTGTCTGAAAGTATATAGGTCCATGTGGTTTGGTTTGTAGGTATGTGTCTGCATGTGCCCGTGTGAATGGTGAATGTGTCATTGCTTAGGCCCGTATTTCTATAGAAGGGTGGTTATATCTGTGTGTATTGTATTTATATGATTTGCTGGTAGGTTAACACCTACACACATGCCTAACTCTTTATGTGTAAAAGGGGAGGTGTGTATGTGAGCACCTGATTGCGCTCATCAGCTCGGGTAAATCCGGATGTGAAGTGCACATTTGTATCTCCACATGCACATATGCTTGTGTGCACGTATCTGTTCGGGTGTGCAAGTGTCTACGTAGTATGACTAGATATGAATGTGTTAGGCACACAGAGGTGAAATATTTGTATGGCACACTGGAGTAAACTTAAGATTGAGGGGTACTGGGGTTTGGTGAAAAAAAATGCCTTACATATTTGTTATATTTATAAAAATTATGGTAAGAAAAACAAAAATGCCAAGTTTTAGGAGAGTTATTAAATATTGAATTTGTATGCGACTTTTCCGAATTGTTTCGTAGCACACTTGAGCTCACTTTTTAACTCATGCATGCAAATTTGTAGTTGTCAATGATCATGCCCACTTCTTCTGAGCCTTTGGTCATGACTGTCTTGATTTATTTTATGGTCACTTTCATCATAATTTGGTTAAGTCACTTGGTGCTGAGCATAGATCCTTTATATCAAGTTATTATGTTTCCTGGTAAAAACCCAAACAAAAATTAAGCAAACAACCATCAGTACTTTTTTTTTCCCTTGCCCACCAGGTGGCCCTTTTTAAAAAATTATTAAAGTATAGTTAATTTACAATGTTGTGTCAATTTCTGCTATACAGCAAGGTGGCCCAGTCATACATATATATACATTCTCTTTCTTATATGATTTTCTATCATGGTCTATCCCAAGAGACTGGATACACACTGGATTCAAAGATATGCTATGCTGAAATAAAATCCATTAAGAGAAAAAAAAAAAAAAAACAAAGATATGCTATGCCTGCTAATCTGTTTCTGTTTTCTAGATAGGTTCGTTTGTGCCATACTTTAGATTCCATAAGTAATATCATATGATATTTGTCTTTCTCTTTCTGACTTACTTCACTTAATATGAGACTCTCTAGTTGCATCCATGTTGCTGCACATGGCATTATTTCATTCCTTTTTATGACTGAGTAGTATTTCATTATAGATATGTATCACATCTTCTTAATTCATTCATCTGTCAACTGGTACTTTTGACACAGATATAAACTTCCACCGTGGCCTGCCTCTTCTTGATCTTGAAAGGCATGTTGTTGATGATAAGACCCGTTCCATGGAGGTTGTTTAGGGTACTTTACCCTAGTGTTCTTGTAATTAGTTTGAATGTATGAAATGTAGCAGCATGTTCTACAGGTCAGCAAAGCTTCTCTCAAAATCAAGAGTTTTGGGGTCATCAGGTACCATTTTGGTTTCTCTGAAGCATCAGGGGCAGTTCCTTGTCTTTTTTTTTCTTTTTTCTTTTTTTCTTTTTTTTTTGGTCTTTTTGGGCCGCACTGGTGGCATATGGAGGTTCCAAGGCTAGGGGCCAAATCGAAGCTGTAGCCGCCAGCCTATGCCAGAGCCACAGCCACACGGGATCTGAGCTGCATCTGCAGCCTACACCACAGCTCACGGCAACGCCAGATCCTTAACCCTGAGCGAGGCCAGGGATCAAACCTGTGTCCTCATGGATGCTAGTCGGGTTCGTTAACCACTGAGCCACGACAGGAACTCCCAGGTGCAGTTTCTAATGTCGAATATGGCTGATGCTTTCACACCATACCAACATTTCTTAAGAAATGGAACAACTAACTGCTTGTTCTTGCCTCCCTTTTCTACCTCCCTTTTATAATTCACTTGTTCTTGCCACGCCAGGCAGAGACCCAAGTTTTATGTTCGGAATAGCTACAAGATCTCTTCTTCCAAGAGGAAGTCACCATCAATGGAAACCGCTTGCAAAAGTAAGTGGTAGCAAGGTCAGAGGGTATTTTTTTATTGATTAAAACTCCTTTTTGGAGTTCCCATCATGGTTCAGTGGTTAACGAACCCGACTAGCGTCCATGAGGTGTGGGTTCGATCCCTGGCCTCACTCAGTGGGTTAAGGATCCGTTGTTGCTGTGAGCTGTGGTGTAGGTCGCAGACGTGGCTCGGATCCGGCTTTGCTGTGGCTGTGGTGTAGGCTGGTGGCTATTGCTCCGATTGGACCCCTAGCCTGGGAACCTCCATGTGCTGCGGGTGCAGCCCTAAAGAGACCAAAAATAAAAATAAATAAATAAATAAATAATAAATAAATAAATCCTCCTTTCTCAGCAATAATCAGAGCTTAGATAATTCTTAGTCTTTGAATTTTGTGCTTCGAAGTCGAGATCCTTCTTTAAGATTTTTATTTTCTATTATAGTTGATTTACAGTGTTCTGTGAATTTCTGCTGTACAGCAAAGTGACCCAGTCATACATATATTTACATTCTTTTTCTCCCAGTATCCTCTATCATATTCCATCACAAGTGACTAGATAGAGTTCCCTGTGCTATACAGCAGGAGATCCTTCTTTAAATCTAACACCTCTTTCTTTTCTTTCAATCAAATTTGTTGTTAAAATTTATTTTAACAAATGCTCGTGAATTTTGAATCCAACAGGAAATTTTCATTTTGAGTATTTAAAAATAATGATGAAGTTTCCCCCTAAGTAGACCTTTTTCCTACTCACCCTATAAGTCTTCTTGTGGCATTCATCTTATAATGCTAACTATACGTCACCCAGGAACCATACTTCTAAGTTGAAGCTTAACTTCAAATCCATAAACCTTGTTGGTATACTCTCATGTATCTTTGAGTGTCTTAAATTTTTGATGGAATTCGATTCATGTACTCAAAGAGCCATTTGTTGAAGCCAGTAAGCATCAAATCTGCAAAGTGAGAATCATTCACAAAGGAATCTTGAGATCTCTCTTTTAGCTCATAAATCCTTTATGAAATCCTTACACACTTAGGTTTAAAACAGTAGAGAAGGGTGGACTAATTCCAGTGCTTCACAGAAAGCTGACAAGTTGGGTGGGTAGTGCCTTGGTCCTAATTAAGTTCACCTGGCACCATTAACTGTGAAAGTTTAGACCTTCAGGCAAACTTTTATAGGTGAAGGCTCCTCAGTGAATGACTCTCAGCGTTTTCAGAACAAATTCCAGCTGTATGCTTCTTTGCCATCACAACAGCAGCATCGGTCCACAGACTTATGCAGAGTTTCCACAGTATTTCTAAATATTTATGTATCACTTTGAATGTTTCAATCTTAGTTTATGTTGGTGCTTCTGGCTTTTCTCTTCGGGCTTTTTGACTAGTTCTAAGAATCCAGCACAGTTAATCAACATCCAGAGTTAGATCAAAATAAAATGAAAACCCTTTTGATTCAACAATCTTCTGGGTTGATGTCCTTTGATCTGTCGTCAGTGGGTCTCCTAACAGCAAGAATTGAAAGTGGGCCCTTTCCTATTCTTTTTTTAACCTTGTTGGTCTCAAATACAGTGTGGATAATTTACCAGCAGACTGCTAACATATGAGTTCCACTGGGCAGACATCTTAGCTTTACTTGTTCATTATATAACCCTGTCACTACCTGGTTGAACTCCATCTATGAATGTTCTAACTCATCTCATGAAAGAGCCCAGTTTCTTCCTTCCTCTTTCAAGGCCTCACCCGCAGCAAATGGAGTTCCCAGGCCAGGGAATGAATCCAAGCAACAGCTGCAACCTGAGCCGCAGCTGTGGCAATGTCAGAACCTTTAAGCCACTGCACCGGGCCGGGGATCAAACCCGCACCTCTGCAGCCATCCAAGCCACTGCAGTCAGATTCTTAACCCATTGTGCCACAGTGGGAACTCTTCATTTGCTCTTCCAGATACTTCAAAAAGTCCAAATCTTTCTCTGTGTGATAGAGTGTTTTGTGCTCAGTTGACCAACATAGCCTACTAGGAAGGCTGTTTGGGATAACTTTTTCACACAAATTGGACATTTAGGCTGAGGAAAAGAGGGCTAATTGGGCAGCTGAATCCAAATTTGAGACAATCCTCATTAACTTGCTTAAATTAGGGATATCCTGGATTATTTTGGAGGGGAGACCTACTATGTTTGTCTTGTGAGTCTCCTGATTTTCTACCTTTAATCAAAAAGTCCAATTTGATGGGAAAAGAAATATCTTAAAAATTAAATCTACTTGGATATAAAGTATTGAAGGGGTCAGCAAACCTTTGTGACTTCTGAAAACTATTTTTTTTTCAAAATTTTAGGTCTTTTGTATTTTAAAGCAGCACTCTGAGATAAAGTCAGAAAGGCATAGGGGTTGAATCGGAGCTACAGCTACCAGCCTACACCACAGCCACAGCAACACCAGATCCGAGCCACGTCTGCAACCTACACTGCAGCTCGCCGCAATGCTGGATCCTTAACCTGCTGAAGTCAGGGATCAAATTCGCGTCCCCATGGATCCTAGTCGGGTTTGTTACCACTGAGCCACAATGGGAACTCCCCTAAACTTCCCTTTAATGGATAATTCAATTCAACTATAGTCAGGCTGCACTCATTTATTGACAAATATTTTAACCTAAAAACAAAAGATGATAATTAATTGTGAAGTTAATTATGAAATCCCACCAAGAATCAGATTTGCCTAATTAAAATATTAAAAGCCAGTAGCAGGTAAATCAGTAAATAAGCAAATAAATAATAAAAATGTTGTAATGTATTTAGGAGTCCTTATCTTTTAGAAATAGTTCCTGAAGGAGTTCCCGTGTGGCATAGTGGATTAAGGATTTGGTGTTGTCACTGCTGTGGCTCAGGTCGCGGCTAAGTGTTAGATCCCTGGCCCAGGAACCTCCCCTTGCCACGGGTGCAGCGAAAGAAAGAAAGACGGAGTTCCCGTCGTGGCTCAGTGGTTAACGAATCCGAATCCGTCTAGGAACCATGAGTTGTGGGTTTGATTCCTGGCCTCACACAGTGGGTTAAGAATCCAGCGTTGCTGTGAGCTGTGGCATAGGTCGCAGATGTGGTTTGGATCCCACGTTGCTGTGGCTGTGGTGTAGGCCGGCGGCTACAGCTCTAATTCGACCCCTAGCCTGGGAACATCCATATGCGGTGAGTGCGGCCCTGGAAAAGGCAAAAAGCCAAACAAAAAAAGGAAAAAAGGAAGACAGACTTCTTGAAATGCTTATGAATGAAATAGCATAATAATGCTTAAGAATATTCTGGAAGTGGGGGAAGTGAGTGAGGTTATAGGTGAAACAAGACCCTATGAGTTGATCATTGGTGGGCCTGGGTGATGGGTGCAATGAGGTTCATTCCAGGATTCTTTCTATATTTTTTATCTTTGAAATGTTCTAGAAGAAACCTTTTTTTAACAAAGAAACAGCAATCAAGGAAATTAACAAAATAGTTATATTCTCTTTAGGAACACCTGATATTTTAATACACCTGAATAGTGATAACAGCAACAATCATGCGTCCTTCTATTTTTGTAGGGAAAAAGGTGGTAAAATAAGAATTAGATCATATTGGAGTTCCCGTCGTGGCTCAGTGGTTAACCAATCCAACTAGGAACCATGAGGTTGCGGGTTCGATCCCTGGCCTTGCTCAGTGGGTTAAGGATCCGGCGTTGCCGTGAGCTGTGGTGTAGGTTGCAGACGCGGCTCGGATCCCGCGTTGCTGTGGCTGTGGCGAAGGCCGGCAGCTGCAGCTCCTGTTAGACCCCTAGCCTGGGAACCTCCACATGCCGTGGGTGCGG
This sequence comes from Catagonus wagneri, assembly GCA_004024745.2. Lineage (NCBI taxonomy): Eukaryota > Metazoa > Chordata > Mammalia > Artiodactyla > Tayassuidae > Catagonus > Catagonus wagneri. Next base: position 539,410 of record PVHT021183539.1, on the reverse strand, counting down.
CCCTAGATAAGGCAGAAAGACAAAAAAAAAAGAATTAGATCATATTAAAAGAAAAACACCTATGGGCAAAACCAAAAACCTCACTGATAACGAACAATGAGTAGCAATCGAAGTGGCAATCTGACTATCTGGGATGTTTCTACAGGAAGCAAGCCAGTTAGTTACAACCTCCCTTCTCACATGGCCCCCTTGACCTCCCTTTTGCTCCAGCCTCTTGCTTTGGCAGGTGCCCACCAGCTAGGCAGCTCTGCAAATGTTTCTACCTGGGTTCAGGAATTGGCTCTTGATGCACCTGCATGGGTTTATCTCTGGGTATATGTGTGTTGTAGGATTTGTATGTCAAGAAAGTGTGTCTGTGGGTTGTAAGCAAGTTTCTTTTTCTTTTTTTTTGTCTTTTTGCCTTTTATGTAGAGCCGCACCTGCAGCATATGGAGGTTCCCAGGCTAGGGGTCTAACAGGAGCTGTAGCCGCCGGCCTTCGCCACAGCCACAGCAACGCGGGATCCGAGCCGCGTCTGCGACCTACACCACAGCTCACAGCAATGCCGCATCCTTCACCCACTGAGCAAGGCCAGGGATCGAACCCGCAACCTCATGGTTCTTAGTCGGATTCGTTAACCACTGAGCCACGAACGGAACTCCTGTTAGCAAGTTTCTGTGTGTGAATGTGTATACACTGTATCTGGCTTTTCTCTTTATGTTTGCGTGTGCTTGCATATTGCTAAGAGGTATGTGTGCGTGTGTGTTAGAGCTAGTCTACTTCCCTGCACAAGTATGTACATGAATGGGCGTCTTGTGTACATGTGCTATAGGACATACACACTTGTGCTGGTGAGCGTGCCTAACTTAGGGGAGAGGTTTCATATCAGTTGGTTTCTGTATGTTAGAGTGTATATGTGTATGTATGTGAGCAATTTTTTACTTTATTTTTTCTGTGTGTCAGCTTTCTGTGTGTACATACATGTGTGTTTGTGTGTATATTTTTGTGGCGAGGTTCAAGTGCATGTGAGCATGCTAGCATATGTAAGTGACTGAATCTGATTTTTTTAAATTTTATAGCCGCACCCGTGGCTTATAGAAGTTTCTGGGCCAGGGATTGAATCCAAGCATTAGCTGAGACCTACGCCACAACTGCGGCAACACCAGATCCTTTAATCCACTGTGCTGGGCAGGGGATCGAACCTGCACCTTTGCAGTGACCCGAGCCAATGCAGTAGGATACCACAGAGGGAACTCCCTGAATCTGATTGTTAATGTGTGTAACAGTGTTTGTATGTGTGATTATATGGGTATGCCACCGTTTACATACCTGTGTTGCAAGAGTTTGAATATGTGAGAGGATTTGAATAATCAGGTATATGGGGACAAAGGATGTGTATGAGTCTATGTGCAACTGACAATGAGTAGATTAGCCTGTGTGCATCTGTCAGTATTTGAGAGTTTGTGTGTTTGTGTATGTGTTAGAGGAGTTAAAATTATAGGCTTGTGGGAGTTCCCTTCGTGGCTCAGTGGTTAACAAATCCGACTAAGAACCATGAGGTTGCAGGTTCGATCCCTGGCCCTGCTCAGTGGGTTAAGGATCCGGCGTTGCCGTGAGCTGTGGTGTAGGTCGCAGACACGGCTCGGATCCCGCGTTGCTGTGGCTGTGGCGAAGGCCGGCGGCTACAGCTCCTGTTAGACCCCTAGCCTGGGAACCTCCATATGCCACGGGTGCGGCTCTACATAAAAGGCAAAAAGACAAAAAAAAATTATAGGCTTGTGGGTCATTGCATATTATGTGTCTGTGCATGTCTAAGTGTGTCTGTGCATAAGAGCAATTCTCAGCCCTCTCATACCCAACAACCTCTTTTATTTTTTATTTTATTTTTTTTAATGTAACATATTTTGTAACACCCCTTTACTATCTGGACACGAAGTTCTTAGATAATATAATCTCTCTGTATATATAATTTCAAAAGAAAATCCATATAGTATTTTATATAATATCCATATTATATTAACTCTAATACAAAGAAATAAGAAATAAAAGTGATTTATAAGAAAATAGTTTGGGAGTTCCCATGGTGGTGCAGTGGTTAAAGAATCTGAGTAGGAACCATGAGGTTGCGGGTTCGATCCCTGGCCTCAGTGGGTTAAGGATCCGGCGTTGCCGTGAGCTGTGGTGTGGGTCGCAGATGCGGCTCGGATCTGGCGTTGCAGTGGCTGTGGCGTAGGCCGGCAGCTCCAGCTCCGATTCGACCCCTAGCCTGGGGGACCTCCATATGCCACGGCTGTGGCCCTAGAAAGTGCAAAAAAAAAAAAAGAAAGAAAAAGAAAATAGTTTGTATTTCAATATGGAAATACTTGGGCATGGCACTCCCCAGGAGATACAGTGAATTAGAGGCTTGTAATGTTGATAACAAGTAAACATGGATTTAGGAGAAGGGGAAAAATCAGAAGCTGCCTGTTGTATGAAGTGCAGGAAAATGACAGGCAAAGGCCTAAGGGTGAGATTTTCTGAAATAGTGAACAACTCAAAGAAAGTGCTCCACAAAACAAAGTACAGTCTCCGGGTATTCATGACAGCCACATTTCTGGATAATTCAGGGTATATTAAATCAAGGGAACAACTGTGTTTGTAAAATAGAGTTAGATTCTAGGCTCAGCTCATTACAAGTCCAAAATCCTATTGGATGCAAGACATATGTTGCCTGTGTGGGAATGCCTCACAGATCACTGGCTGGCCAGCATCCTTGCCCAGGCCCCCTAGATGTTAGAAGGACACACCCAGCACTGTGGCAACCAAAAATACTCCTGCAGCTTTCCAAGATGTCCCCTAGGGGGCGGTAATGGCTTTGTTGAGGACAAAGCTCTGGCGTTTAAGCAGGGCTTAAACTGTGTGTGCGTGCCCGCATGCCCGTGTCCCTATGTGTGAGTTGGTTGCTGTCTGTGGGTCTCCACAGCAGAAGCCTAAGTGTCTGTGAGCGTGTGCGTAGGTGTCTGTGTTTCTCTAAGGGCAGCTGGGGCACAAGCAGGTGTGTGCATGTTACGTGTATGCACACACATCCTTAGCCTCAGATGGTCCCGGGCTGTGTGGCTGCCAGTCTGTGCTCAGAAGAACCCTCTCTTCACTCTATATAATCGCCGCAGCTTTCCAGGCAGCACCAGGGTTTTGTTTGTTTGCTGCTATCGCTTTGTTTGTTTTGTTTTAGTGTTTTTGTTTTCGCTGAGACTCTGGGCTACACATCACCCACCTTCTCAGGCTTAGTGTGTCTCTCTGTGTCTCCCTCTCTCTGTCTCCATCTTTATTTCTGCTCTGTCTCCGCCTCTGTCTCCATTCTCTCTGTCTCACTCCCTGTCCCTCTCTATTTCTCTATATTTCTCTCTTTCTTGGCATTATCCCGCTCCTTCTATCTCTCTGTCTCTGTCTCCCTCCCCGCTTCCCTCTCTCCCTCTGTCTCACTCTATTTTTTCTCTCTCTCTCTCCCCGTCTCTATTTTTTTCCTTTCTGCCTCTATTTTTTTCCTTTCTGCCTCTGTTTCTCTGTGTGCGTGTGCATCGTCTCTCTTTTTCTCACTTTCTCTCTTCATCCTCTTTCCGTCTCTATCTCTTCTATCTTCTCTGTGTGTAAGGCTCTCTCCTTTCTCTGTTTATTTTTCCCACCTCCCTCCCTCCCGTGTCTCTGTCTCTCTTTCCCCTCTCTCCTCTGTCATTCATGTGTCCCTCTGACTCCCTCTTACATTCAGTCTCTGTCTCTGTCACTTTCCCCTGCCTCTCCTCAAGGCTGAGTGTATGTGTGTATCTGTGTGTGTAAAACACACCCAGCTATTGGCTGGTCCACGGTTCTCTGGCAGCTTGAGGGGCCGAAGGGGCTCCCCAACTCAGCTTCTCCCAAGCCTCTGCCCTAGCACCTTCTCTTGACCCCCCGGGCACTGGCTCTGAGACTTTAGGGTACCATCCACAAAGTCTGGCCCCAGGTGGCTGTGGCAGGCCAGGTTGGACTGAGCTGGGGAACAGTGCAGAGGGGAGGTAGGAAGACAGCCACATAAGCCCCACCTCCCCCACCCTCAAGCCCACAGCAGCCCCAACAGGAGTTTTTTTTTTTTAATTTTATAATGATTTTTATTTTTTCCATCATAGCCGGTTTACAGTGTTCTGTCAATTTTCTCATGCACAGCAAGGTGACCCAGTCACACATATATGTATACATTCTTTTTTCTCGCATTATCATGCTCCATCATAAGTGACTTGATACAGTTCCCAGTGCTATACAGCAGGATCTCGTTGCTTATCCATTCCAAAGGCAATAGTTCGCATCTATTAAGCCCAGGTTCCCAGTCCATCCCACTCACTCCCCCTCCCCCTGGGCAACCACAAGTCCCCAACAGGAGTTCTGAGCTTCTCCAGCTTCTGCCTTGCTGCCTCTACTTGGGCACCTGCTCTGCTGCCTTATCACCCCACAGCGCCTACCCCTGGCCAGCTCACACTAGGAGCTTTCCTGCTTCCCCCCAAGCTTTGCCTGTGCCCTTCCATTCATGCACTGCCCAGGCTACTCTCTCAGCAGTCCTACCTGAACGCCTCCAGGCAGCCCTCCCTGAGCCACCAGCCCACCTAGTCCCTCAAGCAATTGATTTGTCAGCTTTTGACTGGGGCCTGCCATGGGCTGTGCACTGCTCTTCTAGAGGAGAGTGTGGGAGTCAATAGTCCCTACCCTTGTGGGGCTTTCCTTCTGATAGGGAGAGGCAAGAAATAAACCACAATTTAAAAGTATATCTTGGAGTTCCCATCGTGGCTCAGTGGTTAACGAATCCAACTAGGAACCATGAGGTTGCGTGTTCAATCCCTGGCCTTGCTCAGTGGGTTAAGGATCTGGCATTGCCGTGAGCTGTGGTGTAGGTTGCAGATGCGGCTCGGATCCCACGTCGCTGTGGCTGTGGCGAAGGCCGGCAGCTACAGCTCCTGTTAGACCCCTGGCCTGGGAACCTCCATATGCCGTGAGTGCGGCCCTAGGAAAAAGGCAAAAAGACCAAAAAAAGTATATCTTATAATAACTATAAATGGAGTATAATCTTTAAAAATTGTACATCACTATATTGTACAACTGGAACTTATATGATATTGTACAGCAACTACATGTCAATGAAAATAAATAAAAACAACTATTAAAAAAAGTAAATCATGGAGTTCCCACTGTGGTGCAGTGGGTTAAGGATCTAGCATTGCCACAGCTGTTGGTGTAGGTCACAGCTTCAGTTCGGATTTGATCCCTGACCTGGGGAACTTCCCTAGGCACAGGTGCAGCCCCCCCCAAAAAAAGAGTAAATTATATAGTGCATTAGAAGAGAGAAATTGTAGGAAGAGAAATGAAGCAGGACAAGGGGCATGGGGCTGCTGTTATTCCTGCCCTGGTTTACTGCAAGAGCCTCCAAAGTAGTCTACCTTCTTTCTCCTTTGCCTCACATGGTCTATGCTTCTTACAGGATAAAGCAGGATCTCATTCAGTCCTGGGTCATGTCACATCTTGCCTGTGTTCAAAACCCTCCCACAGTTCCCATCTCACCCAGAGTGAAGGTCTGTCTCCCTCCCTCCCTCTCCTTCCTCCTTCTTTCACCCTCACCATGGCCTGTGTGATCTGGCTTCAACACCTTGCTGACCTCACCTCCCACCACTTTCTCCTCACACACTTTGTTCCATCCACCTCCTTGAACTTCCTCCAGTGCACCACATGCAGTCCCACCTCAGGGCCTTTGTTCTGGCTGTTCCCTCTGCCTGGTCTTCTCTTCCCACAGATATCCACATGGCTCACTCTCTCAACTCCTTCATGGCTTTTCCTGGAGGACATCTCCTCCACGAAGCCTACCCCATCCACCTCATCTGAAACTGTATTTCTCCCACCCCTAGCACTGCCTATCTGCCGTCCCTCCTTAATTTTTATTTTTAGGAATTTATCATCATCTGACCTACTGTAGTTCACCTATGTATCCTTATTATCTAGAATGTCAGCTTCACAATGGCAGGGATCTTTGTCTACTTCACAGCTGTATCACCAGTGCTTGGCACGCAGTAGAGCTCAAATATTTTTTCAACAAATGAATACACACAAGCATATCTACATCTTTACATTCACCCATACTCCCCACCTCACTTAAAGTAAGAACTCAAGTCCTTGTCACGGCCCATGGCCCTACGCGATCTGGCCCTGGACCCCTCTGTGAACTCATGTTCCACTGTCTCCCTCACCCTCTCTGTCCCAATCACGTTGGTCTTTCCACTGTTCCTCCAGCATGCTAATAAGCATATTCTTGATAATGAATAAAGAAACCAATGAGTGGCCACCAGCAGTAACCCCCCAAACCCTGAAAGAGAATAGATGCTCATAAAACACATTACACATAGGATCTGTACTGTGTTGTGAAACTTGTTTCAGCTATATGCCCACGTAGGTATGTGTATCAGGTTGTGATATAAAATGTATTTCTTACCATGGCTGGCAGTTTCAAAAGTCTGAAGAACACAACCTTTGGGCTTTGCAAAGGGAGAGAAGAGCCGCACCAACATCCCCATTCCACAGACCCACCACTGAAGGAAACAGGTAACTGAGGATATCCAGAGACAGAGCTCCCTCACCCAGCGGGCCAGGGGCAGGGACTGCCACCAGCTGGGTAGTAAGTGGGGAGGCTGCATAGACGCACTAATACTGCCCTTTCTGTTTCTTCCTCACCTTGCCTTTCCACCTGTTTCTCACTGTCTGTTTCTTGTGTTTCTCTCTCTCGTCCCTCCTTCTTTCCCCCTCTTCTTACCTCTCTGGTTCTGTCTCTCTCCTTATCTCTTCGCACTCTCTCTCATCCCTTCCATTTCTGTCTCAATTCGTATCCACTTTCTACCTCTTTGTTCGGTCCTTTCTCACCCTGTCCCTGTGCCTCTGTGGGCGTTTTTCTCTGTCTCTCTCCTGCCCTCATATCTCTGTCTCTCTGTGTCTGTGTCTCTCCCATTGTCCTCATTTGCAGGTGCAGCCCAGCAGGACAACTGATGGAGTCCCCCGGTGCCCATCGAGTACCGGACTGGCTGACCCCATAGGGTTGGGAGCAGCCCCTGCCCCTCAGTATGGCCAACACCACCGGAGAGCCCGAGGAGGTGAGCGGCGCACTGTCCCCACCATCAGCATCGGCTTACGTGAAGCTGGTGCTGCTGGGACTGATTATGTGCGTGAGCCTGGCGGGCAATGCCATCTTGTCCCTGCTGGTGCTCAAGGAGCGTGCTCTGCACAAGGCTCCTTACTACTTTTTGCTGGACCTGTGCCTGGCTGACGGCATACGCTCTGCCGTCTGCTTCCCATTCGTGCTAGCTTCTGTACGCCATGGCTCCTCGTGGACCTTCAGTGCACTCAGCTGCAAGATTGTGGCCTTCATGGCCGTGCTCTTTTGCTTCCACGCGGCCTTCATGCTGTTCTGCATCAGCGTCACCCGCTACATGGCTATTGCCCACCACCGCTTCTACGCCAAGCGCATGACACTCTGGACATGCGCAGCTGTCATCTGCATGGCCTGGACCCTGTCTGTGGCCATGGCCTTCCCACCTGTCTTCGACGTGGGCACCTACAAGTTTATCCGTGAGGAGGACCAGTGCATCTTTGAGCATCGCTACTTCAAGGCCAATGACACGCTGGGCTTCATGCTTATGTTGGCTGTGCTCATGGCAGCCACACATGCTGTCTATGGCAAGCTGCTCCTATTTGAGTATCGTCACCGCAAGATGAAGCCCGTGCAGATGGTGCCAGCCATCAGCCAGAACTGGACATTCCATGGCCCTGGTGCCACCGGCCAGGCTGCTGCCAACTGGATCGCCGGCTTTGGCCGTGGGCCCATGCCACCAACCCTGCTGGGTATCCGGCAGAATGGGCACGCAGCCAGCCGGCGGCTGCTGGGCATGGACGAGGTCAAGGGTGAAAAGCAGCTGGGCCGTATGTTCTACGCGATCACACTGCTCTTCCTGCTCCTCTGGTCACCCTACATCGTGGCCTGCTACTGGCGAGTGTTTGTGAAAGCCTGCGCCGTGCCCCACCGTTACCTGGCCACTGCTGTTTGGATGAGCTTCGCCCAGGCTGCCGTCAACCCGATCGTCTGCTTCCTGCTCAACAAGGACCTCAAGAAGTGCCTGAGGACTCACGCCCCCTGCTGGGGCACAGGAGGTGCCCCGGCTCCTAGAGAACCCTACTGTGTCATGTGAAGCAGGCTGGTAGGCAGACAGGCAGGCAGAAGGTCACGGCCACCATGATGCGGCCAACACGAGGGGAGAGGTGGGGCCCCACGCAGGAGCCTTTCTTTCTGAGCTCCAGCCCCAGCCCCTTGAACCACTCAGAATGTAGGCACCTTTGCCAATACCTCCCCAGGGTTGGGGACTGGGTGGGGACTGGGAAAGAGGCATTTCTAGTCCTGTGAGGCCTGTCTCCGCTGCCTCCTTCTCCACTTATACAATCTCTCTCCTCTCTCTCTCTCTCTCTCTCCTTCTCTTGCTCTCTCCTTCTCTCTCTCTCTCTCCCTTTCTCTGTATCTCTCTCTCTCCAACTCAGAAAAAAAACAACAACTGAAAATGCAGATTTTTCTACTAAAAGCTGAGGAGACAGACTTTCTTGCTTTAATGTCTCTCCTGTGACATTGTCCAGAAGGGAGAAATTTGTCCTGTAAAATAGACTTCCAGAGCTCTTACTGTCCCCTCTGCTCCCACGCACCCCCCCTCCAAGTCCTTTAGCAAGGCCTGGTTGTTTAGGGAGAAACTGATCTGCTGACAAGAAGGACTGAAGGGGGTGCTGGGTCCCCAGGGAGCAAGGAATGTTTAATTGCTATGTTGTGTGCAATGTTGTTTTAGGCTAATCCTGATCCCAAGCCTGGTCTCCTCTCCCTCCCCACCATGTCCAGACTTCCCAAGTGTTTCTTGAGCATCTGTTTGAGAAGCCAGGAGGGAAGGGAGATGGGCCTCTGGGATGGGCTCAAGTTAGGTGAAGAACAAGATGGGAGCTACATGCCTCGAGCTGAAGAGACCCCAGCTTGGCTGCATTCTCTGGAATCCAGCTGCCTCCTGGATCCCGGTCTCCCAACTCTTCTTCCTGACGATGGAAATCCACTTCAGCCCCACTGGGGCTGATGTGAGTGCCATACAGATAGGAGCAGCACCCCCCCCCACCATCGGCCCAGGGAAGTGTAGGGAGAAAGTCAAACTCCCCAGAGTGGCTGGATCTCAAAGCCTGGGGTCAGAGAGGAATTCAATCCAGAATTGTCTCCTGAGTTCATGCTACTCTCCTGAAGATGAAAATTCTTTGAGGGCCTTGGTAAATCATGGGTGTATAAGCTCCAAGGCACCGTGGACTTGAGTCCACTCCTCTCTGACCTCTTTTTGCCCCCGTCAAGCCTCAGGGGCCTCAAGCCTCTCTGTGGTAGCCCTTGGCTGCCTGGACCCTCAGCCCCCAGTTTCCTTACCCTGAACAGCCCTCTCCCCTTCCTTCCTCCACCGTAACTTCCACCCCCAAGTGGAGCAGACTGCAGCCAGATTCCCCCGGTGGGAGATCCCAAGCCTCCTTCCCAGGGCACAGTCCACTCTGGGCTCACGTCACAACTGGTTCTTTTGGACCGGTGAGCCAAGCTGGCATTTCTTGGCCTGGTCTTGCCCAGGTTCTCTGTCCCCCTCTTATTTCCTGGGGAAGGGGGATATCTGTATTTACCCTGTTTCCTTTCCCTGTAGAAGCCCTTGTCCTAAGCTCCCTCCCTACCCCAAGACAGCTCCAGAACTGGGCAAGCCTTGACCCAAGAGGAATGGGGAAGGTACTCTAGGCAGGAGAGACATTAATGAGCCTGGCTGTGGAGTGGCCCTGGAAAGGCAGGCCAGAGTGGCTGAGAGGCTGGGGTTGGGTCGGGGTTACCTATTCTCTCAGTGATGGTGATGGGGGT
>PVHT021183539.1:491489-529391 GCA_004024745.2 Catagonus wagneri | reverse complement strand
ACTGTGTGTGTGTGTGTGTGTGTGTGTGTGTGTGTTCTGTCTATGTGACCACATGTGGGGAAGTATGGTCAAGTGAGACAGTGTGTATCTGTATGACTTTGTTGGGGGTGGGCAGCCCTGCGTGGTACACATATGTGAGCAAATGCCTGTATGTGGAGACATATATGGCACAGGTGCGCGCGCGCGCACACACACACACACACACACACACGCACCTGAGTGAGAGGAGACAAAATAGAGTATGTGCCTGCAGCAGGAAGTAGAGTGATCGAAGAGATGGGACTTGAAAACAGTACTTGAAAATGGTACGTATATACATAGCAAGAGGATAGACTCCCATATCATAAGATCTTCCTCCCCTGGTCCAAGCTCTGAACATGGGGGACAGGATACTTAAGAACCCCATCTCTCCCCAGGTACCACTTCGAATTCCTCTATCAGTCTCCTCCCTAAAACCCAGATAATGTGTTTCTGACACTGGACCACCATGGAGAATAGGGACTGGAAATTGGGGATCAAACTTGGGGGAGAACTGTTGGGGTTAGAAAATGCCCCCCCACAAAGTAATGGCTTCTCGAGGTTCTGCTCAGTCTGGGATTGGAGCCCTTCCAAAGGATCCAGTGTATACAGCTGCGATTTGGGGTAAGCTTTGACTAAATTCAAAGGGAGGGAGGTCACGGGAAAAAAAAAAAAAGAAACCCAAGCCTGTAAGTCTACCCAGCCAGCCTGTTCCTTGGTCACTCATTTATTTACTTATTCTCTCAGGTGCACAGAATTGAGTTGACCATACTCCTCAGTTCTTGGCACACTATATCATTGTTGGTCCAAGCGAGGCCCTTATGTTTTTTATTTTGTTTTGTTTTGTCCCCTTCATTACCCATCCCTGATTCCATCCCCCCTCCCACATAGGCACTCACTCTTGTGTATTTACTGTTATGTCCTTCCAGTCCATCGTTCATATGTTTATTTACATATATGTGTATCTGTGAAAAATGTATGGTATTATGTGTTTTAATTTACATAAACAGTGTTGTACTATAAATCTTGTTCTCTTTCTTTTTTCACTCAACATTCTGTTTTTGAGAGATCCAGCCATGTTGCCCTATGTAGATCTAATTATTCTAGTGGTCCATCTTATACATATATCATATTTTTTCTTATCCATTCCTCTGGGTGATGGGTCTCTAGATTGCCTCCAATTCTCTGCTACCACAAGGCTGCAATGGGCAGTTTCCTACATGTCTTTTTGGGGACTCCTAGTTTACATGAAAAGAAAGAAGCTCAGAGAGAGGCATTGATTTTGCTGGGTTCAAAAGTGAGAAGCTGACCCATAACGCGAATCCCAGACCAAAGCCAGAACCCCACCAACGTGTCCCATGAGAGGCCCTCCAGCTGGCCCTCCCAAAATCAAAACTGCAATTCAAAAACAGCATACATTGAGGAAATAGAGAGGAAGGGATGGGAAGGCGAAGTATGGAGTCAGTGAAGAGACAGAAAGTCCTAGAAAGATCTAGCAGATAAACTGAATCACAATCATTTTCATGACGCAGAGGAAGTTACTTTTTTGGTGCGATTATTATTTCTAGAGCCATCTTGCAGAAATTGAAAACGCCACGTCAAAACCTGGCTCCCAACCAAAGACCCCAGGTTCCTCAACCGCAGGCTCCTTTAGGGCCACACAAGCCCCAAGAGATCGCCTCGGAGTTCACCCCTGCTGAAGGGGTGAAAGCCTGGGCGAGGAGAAGGGGCAGATTTAAGAAGTGCGTAGTAGCCGAGGGGAGGGGAGAGGAGGGGGAGAATGACAGCGAGGCTCTCCGAGTCTATCCGAGCACATCCTGCTCACGGCCTGCGCTTGTTTTTTGTTTTGCGTTTGGATCTTCAGAACCACTGGTACTTTTCCCATTGGATAAAACGTCGGCAAGGGCGAGGGAGAGAGGCTTCTTCTCCTCAGCTTTCTCCGCAGCCAATCACCCCGCAGTGCCCCTCTGGTCACAGAGGGAGTCGGCCAGGTGATTGGCGGGCCCGAGGGGAGCCAATGGGAAAGTGATGAGGTGCAGTGTTGGCAAGCAGATTGCGTGCGAGCGGGCAGGGGTCGGGGGAGCGCGAGCGCCGCCGCGGCGGCTGGCAGCCAATGGCGAGGCTGGACGGCCCCTGGCGTCAGCGAGGGGGTGGGGCCTGGCGCTTGGCGCGGAGGGAGTAGGGTAGGCGCTGTGGGAGGGAGCGCCAGAGCGAGGCAGCGCCAGAGCGAGGCTGAGAGCAGAGCTGGTCGCGTGAGGCGCGGCGGCTCTGCTTCAGGTGTGACAGGCAGCGGCGGCCGGGCTGAGAGCGAAGGGTCGAGCGCGAGGCCCTGGCCTGTGAACGCGGTCACCATGGACCGCCCGGATGAGGGGCCTCCGGCTAAGGCCCGTCGCCTCAGTGGCTCCGAGCCCCCTCAGAACGAGCTGCCGCCGCCGCCTCCGCCGCCTCCGCCTCCGCCGCCGCCGCCTCTCCTGCGCCTGCCGCTGCCTCCACCTCAGCAGCGCCCGAGGCTCCGGGAGGAAACCGAGGCAGCACAGGTGCTGGCTGACATGAGGGGGGTGGGACTGGGCCCCACTCTGCCCCCGCCGCCGCCCTATGTCATTCTAGAGGAGGGGGGGATTCGCGCGTATTTCACCCTGGGGGCTGGGGGTCCCGGCTGGGAGCCCGCGATGGAGTCAGGGTATGGGGGGGCTCCCCCTCCTACGGAGAGCTTGGAAACGTTCTCTCCCTCGGAGGTTGCTGGGGGAAGCCTGGAGATTGACTTCCAGGTGACGGAGCCCAGCAGCTTTGCAGGAGAGAAGGCCCTAGAAACCTGTAGCGCAAGGGGGCGGGGGTACCAGAGGTTAGCTGGCCCACGGGGGAGGGAAGAGACCGTCATCATCGTGGAAGACGACGACGAGGATGAAAAGGAGAGTGTGAGGAAGAGGAGGAGGAGGAGGAGGAAGAGGAAGCCCAGGAAGGTGAAGAAGGAAAGCAGAGAGAAGAATGCCGAGAAGATAGAGTGCATCCTGCAGGCGCTGGAAAACATTCAGCTGGACCTGGAGGCGGTGAATATCAAGGCGGGCAAGGCCTTCCTCCGTCTCAAGCGCAAGTTCATTCAGATGCGAAGACCCTTCCTGGAGCGCAGAGATCTCATCATCCAGCATATCCCAGGCTTCTGGGTCAAAGCAGTATCCTTGTCATCTATACTCATGGGCCAGGAGCCCATGACCAGAAATGAGGGGTGGGGTGGGGGGAGGGACAGAATGGGTGAAAGTGTGTGGGGGCGGGCCCCTATTGGAAGAATGACGTGGTCTGGTGGAGGAGGGATGGAAGGAGTGTGGCAAAACATCAGAGAAGCTGGATTGGAGATGGTGAGGGGGGAGGGGGGCACACAACATAAAAACTGGACCACAGATGGGAAAGGGGGGAGAGGAGGAGCATAACATAAAAAAATGGATCACAGACGGTGAAAGGGGGAGGATAGTAGAGGGGCACACAGCAGAAAAATTGGACCAGAGATGATGATAGGAGGAGGGGAGGGGCACACAGAAAATAAACTGACTCAGAGACAGTGAAGAGGGAGGGGAAGAGCACACAGAAATGGCTCAGAAAGGGTGCCCAAGTCACATATGCCTATGGTAGCCTAGGTCTCTACTTAGATGCCAGGGAGACCCCAAGCCTGTCTGGAGAGGAGGGGGCCAAAAAAGGACTGGAGCCCTGAAGGATCAGGTGAAGGAGTACCTGGAAATGGAGATTTAGGAGTTAAATGAAGGAAAGAGAAGAATAAAAATCCTTTTCACTATTGGTGATAAGCTGATTTCTGGGTGATGTTCCTGGGGGATACACATACTGACATGCAACATGTTAAGAACATAGGGGTTTAACATCCTAATAGAAAAACATGGACACAGACCCTTGGAATTCTCATACAAAGTATCACATGATCACAGGCTCTCAGCACCTAGGCACAGTATTACGTGGCAACAGGTCCTCAGCACACAGACCACAGCATGGTCTGGAAGTGAACTCTCAGACCCAGAGACACACCATCATGTGGACACAAACCCAAAACACCCAAAAATATTACATTATGTGATGACAGTCCCTCAGCATCCAGATACAGCATCATCTGGATACGGGCCTTCAACCCCCAGGCCCACAATGGCTTATGAACACAAGCCCTCAGCACCCGGAGGAACATCACTTGGACACAGACTCTCAGCACCCAAACACGGCAAATATGAACTGGCAAGGCCACCCACTACACAGGTTTGACGTTTTATAAACACAGATTCTCACCACATAGACAATATCATGGGAATAAAAGTATGGGTCATGTCCCATGATCCACTTGCTCCACACACATCACATGAACACAGAAGGAATTCTCCTGCTCCAGCCTCTCTTTTGTTTGGCCCTGCCCGGCCCTACCTGGCCTTCCTTCCCTCCTTCTCATTGAATAGTCACTCCTTGACCTAAACTGCTCCCTCCATCAGTTCCTCAACCACCCCAAAATTTCAATCTTGATCAACCAACGCGATGAAGACATTTTCCGCTACTTGACCAATCTGCAGGTCAGGCCAAAGAGATATCTTTTCTACTAGGACCGGGCAAGGAATCTGGTCCTTGGAGGTGAGGGGGGTTTGGTGGGAGGGGTCACGGTGTGGTGGGGAATTCCACCATTACCCCCACCCTGAGCAGGTACAGGATCTCAGACATATCTCCATGGGCTATAAAATGAAGCTGTACTTCCAGACAAACCCCTACTTCACAAATATGGTGATTGTCAAGGAGTTCCAGCGCAACCGCTCGGGTAAGAGGCAGTCCCAGGGCAAATTCATGCCCCCCTCAAATCTGTCTTTGCCCAGTGCCTGCCTTCTCCATAGCCTCCTTCCCCTCCCTACCCCAGGCCGGCTGGTGTCTCACTCCACCCCAATTCGCTGGCACCGGGGCCAGGAACCCCAGGCCCACAGGCACAGGAACCAGGATGCCAGCCACAGCTTCTTCAGCTGGTTCTCAAACCATAGCCTCCCAGAGGCCGACAGGATTGCTGAGGTGAGGCCCCTCCTGGCATTGCCAGGGAAGTCCTTGCTAGGCTTGCCCCTGGGAGATTGGGAGTAGGCGCTTGGGCTTGTACTCTGTTCTCTCTCCCCCCTCCTCTCTTTCAACAGATTATCAAGAATGACCTGTGGGTTAACCCTGTGCGTTACTACATGATGGGAGAAGGGGGCTACAGGGCAAGCAGAAAGAAACAAGAAAAGGAAGAAAGGTGATGAGGGGACTGATGACTGCGAGGTGGTTGGTTAGGGATGGGGCAAAGACTAGTCTAGTGTCGCACAGATTTGTAGAGTCAGAAGGGACCTTTGAGATAATCCAGTCCAATATGTTTTATAAGTGGGGAATGATGCCCAGAAATGGGGTGTGATTGGCCTGACATTAGGCAGTCAGGGGCAGAAATGGGACTCTCCCCACCTCCCCTCATCCCTGGGAACTCTTGTAGCCTACTGCCTCCCCAGTTACTTACCATCTTTCAGTGTCTGCCCTGAGTACACCACCTCCCACCAACCCTATACTCAACCCCAGGCTTCCCCTCAGTAAAAACAGGGATGAATATGAGGTGGTGATTGTGGAAGACTCCGATGACTATCACATCATGGAAGACATTATTGGCGAGACCTCAGACAGTGATGGTATCACCGACAATGAGACCATTCATGACATCAAGATCTCTGACTTCATGGAGACCACTGATTGCTTTGAGACCACCGACAACGAGATAACTGACATCAGCGAGAGCCTCTGTGACAGTGAGTGTCCTGGCCACAACGAGACCACCGACAACAATGAGAGCCCCGATGACAACGAAACCACTGATAACAATGAGAGTGCTGATGACAGTGAGACCACCGACAACAATGAGAGTACTGATGACAACAATGAGAATCCTGATGGCAAGGAGAACCCCAATGACAACAGTGAGAACCCTGAAGACAACAACACTGATGACAATGAAGAGAACCCTGATGACAATGAAGAGAACACTGATGACAATGATGAGAATGCTGATGGTGACGAGAACCCCAATGGTGATGATGAGAACCCCAAAGGTGGTAACCATAGCAGCAATGGCAACAACCAGGACAGCGGCAACAGTGACAATGGAGACAATGACGGCAGTGATATTGAAGATAATGATAGTAATGAAGGTGACAATGAAGGTAGTGATGATGGCAATGAAGGTGACAATGAAGGCAGTGATGATGATGACAGAGACATTGAAGACTATGAAAATGACTTTGAAGACTCTGACAAGGATCACCATAACAGCATCTATGAGGATGAGGAGGAGAACATCTTTGAAGACGAATCATCAGTGGAGGAAGAAGAGGAGGAGGGCAGTGAGGAAGGTGAGCTAGACCCTCACCTCTTGTCTTACCTCCCTTCTCTTCTCTCAGAGAAAAGCTGCCCAGGGTCAGAATATCAAGGCATGAGTACAATCTGCTCTTGTGGAGAAAAGAGAAAAGCATTCTGTGTAAGTTTTTCAACAAAGAAAAGCCAGGGAACATTTAATTTACAGATGTAACAAAACCAAAGAAATAAATTTCAGTTTTTGGTGATGGGTATGTAGGTTGTAACAGAACACAAGACAAGATGAAGCAGTGAGAAGAGATAGGAGACAGTGCGTGGTAAACTAAGAAAGATATATTCACACACACAGAGGGGAAAAAAAGTGGCAAACACATTGCAATTCAGAACACCCTGTACCAAACACTGGCTTTCTGGGAACTCCCAGGTTTGTTTGGGGAGCTGGGGGTGAAATGAATAGTGAGCCCAGAGGAGGGAGGAGCTAATTCTCTCTCCAGAATTGGGAAGGGGGGAACTAGAGAAAGGAAGTGACATTTGAATTGGTGGCTACCTTCACATTAAGTAGCGTTATGGGGCATTCTTGGTGGAAGGGATCACATGTAATAGGACCTAGAAGGGTGAAAATGTGTTGGGCAGGTTTTCCCAAATTGTCTTCTGAGGGCCCTTCACCAGTTCCAAAAACTGCTTACAAAAAGGTTCATTGGTCAAATATGTTGAGGAAATAACTGCATACGATAATATCCTCATGTAGGGTCACATGTAGGTTGGCACCTTACAGGCTCTGATAAGTCCTGCTCTAAAAATTCTATTTAAACATTATAGAAGCCAGCATTTCCCAGACATCTTGATCGCAGAAGCCACTGTTCACTGTCCACCAAATAATTCATTTTGAGAAATGCTGAGGAAGGGTTCACATGAGGGGTTGAGGAAGAAGGCAGTGTTTAAGGTGACAGGCAGTTTTGGTTCTGGTCTGGATGACTGGCCAAAGGAGGCCCCATTTCCTGGGATGGGGAATTGTGTGGTGATGGGATTGATGGGACGCAGGGAGGAACATGAAGTTGGAAGGCCTTGTTGGATGGACATAAGGCACAGGTGGGCCCAGAGGCAGGTGGCTGGTGATATGTCTGGGAAGCCAGGAGTTGTAAAGAAGGAATAACAAGCCAGAGCAGAATCCTAGCTCTGGATCCCGGGGCCAGTTAAGGTTCATTGGGTTCACTTAACATTAATGAAGTGTTAAGTATAGGCCAGGAACTATTCTAAGTGATTTTCTAGCTTTAGCTTATTTAATCCTCACATCAGCTCTTATGAGGTATCCTCCTTTTATAATGAGGAAACTGAGGTTCTGAGAGGGTAGAGTTAGGAGGAGAAGCACGTCGTGGAAGAGTCTAAGGAGGAGAGGATTGTCAGCAGTGTCCAGTGCTCCTGAAAGGTCAAGTAAAAAGAGGACTGTGATACGTCCACTGGATTGGGGGCTGAATAGATCATCTGTGACCTTGGGAAGAGTAGTTTCAATGAATGGGTGGGGGCAGAGCCAGACCACAGTAGGGAGGGCAAGAGAATGAGCAGGAGGTAAGTTAGTAGAGTCAAACCTTTTAGGAGGGGGGTGGCAGAGAGCAGGCAAGGGAGCCTATTTAAGCTTGGCTATAGGTAGGCAGACAGAGGAGAGGCAGCCCCTTGGAGGAGGTGGAAGGAGCAGGAAGACCAAACACTTCTGGGGGGTTTTGGCCATAGGATCCCTGGCAAACTTCTATTGAGGCACTAAAGGAGGAATTGAAAGAGCAAGTCCACTCAATCTACACATATTTTTAGGTAGGGAAACTGAGGGAGTTGCTGGCCCCATCCCCTCCTACCCCGTGGCATCTCTTCCTGCAGAAAAGTGTAGGCAGAGTTATCTGCACAACTCTAGGGTGGGAGTGGGAGTCGGGGTGGGGAGTTGAGCTGATGAAGAAGACAGACTGAGGCCTATTTGGATCAGACTGGGGAGAAGGAGCGAGGGAGCTGCCTCTGGATGAATAGAAGTTTTATTCAGCTGAGTTCAGAACACAGGAAGAGACACACATTGCATACAGGGGGAGAAAACGCTACTTGCAGAGATATATCAGTTTTGATAGGGACAGAGGCAGCCTGCTCTGCCTTCCTGCTTCCCTTCACGCCCCCTTACTTGAGTTCACACACACACCTGGCTGCTTGTTCCAAGCAGAGGTACTTGGTGAGTGGTCCCAGGCCCCCAAAAGCCTTGACTGTGGGCTCTGTTCCTTGTAAGAGTAACATCTACCTGCCTATCTAACCAGCCTCCTCTGTTTCCCCCTCCATGCTTCTCTCTCCCCTGTGCAGCCAGCGAGCAAGGTGAAGACAGCGATGATGAGGAAGGAAGTGAGGAAGAAGAAGGAATCGAAGAAGACTCAGAAGGAGGGGAAGACTCTGAAGACTCTGACATGGAGGAGGTGCTTCAGGTCCAAAACCCTTGGGCCAACCTGGGGAAGAGGGGCAAAATGGGATAAAACGTCTTACTCTTGCAGGGGCTGCCTCTCTGTATCCCTCTCCCGCTGCCCCACTTGCCCTCCCTATCAGCTAGGGCCGAGCGGCCCCACATTGCACTTCTGGGGGGTGACTGACTTCACTTCGTACACGGGTTTTAAAGTTTATTTTTATGGTTTAGTAATTGCAGAGTTCTTATTTTGGGGGGGAGGGTAAGGGGGATTGCCCCCTTCCTTTTGGCCCTCTTCCCCCACAGGCTTCTGTGTGCTGCTAAACGTATTTATTGTGATGCCTTGGTCAGGGCCCCTCTATCCCCCTCCTCGTGCTGTGTGGAGTGGACACCCTTGATCCCAAAGCGGGGAGGGCCGCTGTGGCCTTGGGGGGCTCTGTTGCCACCCTGTTCTCCCACGTCTCTCTCTTTCTCTTTCCCTCTCTCCCTGTCCCTCTCCCCCTCCCTCTCTCCCAACCTCCACCTCCATCCCTCACACACCCCCACCCCACCCCCCGCTGTGCCCGCTAGCCCGCCTCGCCTCGGTGTCTATGCAAGGCCGCTTCGCCATTGCGGTATTCTTGTCCCCCTCCCCCAGAAGTCCTGCCTCGTTCCCTGTGAACCCTGATAATCCTAATAAAATACTGAGCAAATTCAAAGTGCTGCTTTGAGTCTTTTGTCCTGCCTAGCGAGCGGTCCCCAACAACCGGTCTCCCTTCCCACAGGTCCGCAACTAGCCGCCTCGTCTACGCAGTGGCCTGCAAGATGGGGGTGAGAGTGGGGGCTGCGGGCTAGGGGTTAGCTCCGCGGGGGCAGCAGAGGTGTTGCGTCAGGCGAATGCGGACCGTCCTGGCCAATGGCAGGGCGAGGTTGGGGAAGCCCCGCCCTTCCCCAGCGGCTGCAGTAGACCCGGGCAGGTAGCAAACAGCTTCCCACGCCTTCCCTTCTCGCGCACGCGCACAAAAATGCCCTGCGCCCTAGAACATTCATTTATTCAGTGATTCATCTTTTTATTTATCGTGCGTCAAACCTTTCCTCGGGCCTAGTGTGAGCTTGGGCGTGGGGGAGCCTGAGGAGTCCATTTTTCTCATTCGCATGTAGTAAAATAAAAATGTTATCAGTCGAGACTTCACAACCCAATAATGCAGGAGTGCTCTCTTAGGAAGGAGGTGTTGGGTCCTTGGAATTGGGCCTGGGAGGGATAGCAAGAAAAGATAGCCCAGGCTGAGGAGTTTGCATAGAGATAAGGGAAAAGCAAAGGAAAATTTTACTGTGTAGCTGTGTGATGATCAGGAGTTGGGCATCTGAAAGACGACAGGCTTTATCTGGGAGAACTTAGAAAGGCAGAGTTACTTTAAATTCGGGATACAGTAACTTTACTTTCATGGGCACCTGAAAAATCTCCCATATTATTTCTGGATCATAATGTTAACTTATACAGATATCCACGTCTGTCTTCTGCAACATCCCTCCCGAACTTTCCATCCAACTGCCATATTTTGCTGGAAGGCTTCAGGTACAGTCAGATTTGCGTTTTTCAGAATGCCCTCTGCTGGCTGCCAGGAGAATGGATTGGAGGGAGGGAGAGCGGTGAGGAAGTTGACACTATACCTAAGGTGAGAGTGGCAGTGATGGGGGTGGATATGGGAGGTTATTTAAAAATGTTTTCTTTCAGATGTTCTAGATTTACAGAATTATTGCAAAGATAATACAAAGAGTTCCCGTATGCCTTACAGCCATTTCTCTTACTGCTAACAACTTACATTAGTATGGGACATCTGTCACAATTATTCAACAAATATCAATACATTATCATTAACTAAAATCCATATTCTGTTCAGGTTTCCTTAGTTTTTACCTAATTTCCTTTTTATGTTCCAGGATGCCATCCAGGACACAACATTACATTTAGTCATCATGTCTCCACAGGCTCCTCTTGTTTCTAACAGTTTCTCAGAATTTCCTTGTTGTTGATGACCTGGAGTCATCCACATTTGAGGAATACTGGTCAGGTACTGTGCACGTGTTCCCCAATTGGGATTTTTCTGATGTTTTCTCATGATTATATTGGGATTATGGGTTTGGGAAAGGAGGATCACAGAAATAAAGTACCACTCTCTTCACATCAAAGGTAAATACTATCAATATGCCTTATCACTGTTGATGTTAATTTGATCACCTGGCTGAGGTAGTATATGTCAGGTTTCTCCAGTGTAGAATTTACTCCACCCCCCTCCTTCCATACAATACTCTTTGGAAGGAAGCCACTAAGTGTAGCCCACGCTTAGGGAGTGGGGAGTTATGCTCCAACTCCTTGAGGGGAACGTAGCTACATAAATTAATTGGAATTCTCCTGCACAAGCAATGTGTCTATTCTATGAGTGTGTTTAAGATGATGGAATCAACAGGCTCTAGGTATAGGAAAAGATGAATTAAGAGAAGTCAGGGATAGCTTCCAGGTTGCTAGGGTACCTCCTCTTGAAGTGGTCAGAATACCAGATCTTGGACATACTCCAGATTTTGGTAAATGTTTTGGGAGGAGCATGGGACCACACTGTCAGAAGTGGGTAGAAGAGACTGTGGCCCAGAAAGGAGAACGCCTTGCCCTGGGGCCAGAGCTGAGAGTGCAGGATGCTGAGTCAAGGCATCTTGTGCAGAGAGAAGAGACACCTATGTGCAGTATCTGGAGCCAGTCCTAATGAGCACACGGTGAAGTGCAGGGGAGGGGAAAGCAGCAGAGGCAAAGGGCCTGAACTGGGCCAGGAAGGGACCAGCCTGGCAAGAGGCTCCCAGCCAGTCTGACAGATAGACGGCCTGGGTATCCTTGCCTCAATCTGCTTTGGCTCCTTCATCCTCTCTAGAGGGTCTCAGTTTTCCCATCTGCAAACTTAGGCTAATCATGCCAGGGGATCAGCCCAGGAGAAGCAACCAGCTTAAGATCCCAAGATGGAGTCTGACCTTGAAGCAGACCTCTGAAAACTGGCCTTCATCATGCTCTTGCCTGTCCTCTCTGTCCCTTTAATCACATCCCTAGCCCTCCATCCTGACATTTGAGGCTCCTCTTCACCTACCCTGTCAGAGAGGGCCTCTGACTTCAGGGACACTGTTAGGACACAATTACGGGCTTCTAATATAGTTGGCCGGGGTGCTCATGTCCTGGACTTAGGCATGGGATAAGAGGATGTTCTTTGCCTAGAGTGACATCTTGTTCCCTGTGCCCTCACTCCTCAGTGTGTGGTGTGGCTTCAGGTCCTGCCTAGTCTGGTCCTCCAAAAGGGGGGACTGTTCTAGAAGGTCCTTAAGGTCACACCCAACTCCAAAATATAGTCTTTGCTGAACACAGGGCCATTTGCTGGGACCCCAGACAGAAACCAGAAGGAAGATGAGGAGTTGTGGACCCAATGCGCCCCAGGGTCTGTTCCCATGCTGAAGCTACTTGTCTCTGTATCCTTCACAACTCACCCCACTCCCCTGCAGCAGAGTGCCCTACTCCTGAAGGTGGGGTTCACAGGATCTCCTAGGGCAAGACCTTTAAAGTGCCACCCACTTCTGTGAACCAAAGCAGATTGGCAGGGACAAAACTAAATTCAGAAAACTAGATCCCTCCTTCTGCAGTGACCAAAAAGGCCAGCACTGGCTCCCTCAGTTGAAGGTGTGGAGGATGGTTAGGGAGGCATCCTATTTTTCATTCAGCAAACACTTATTGAGCACCAGCTGTGTGCCTGATAGAAACTGGGTTATACGGATACAACAAAGAAACATGACCAGCAAAATCTTTGGCCTCCCAGAGCCCAGAGTCAAATACAAGTGTTCTTAACATTTTTGTGTGTGTGCCTTGGACATGTTTGGTGACCTGGTGAAGGCTCTGGACTTTTCTGAGAAAACAATATATTTTAAATGCATAAAATAAAATATATAGCACTATACAATATTGATTATATTGAAATATAGTTACTAAAACATGGAAAAGCAAATATGTGCTATAGTAATGTATGTGCTCCTTGTTAATTCATTAAATCACAAGATCTAATGGGGGTGTCTAATGTCGATCATGATTTTAAGATAGAGATGAGATTACAGAATATTTAAAGAAATGTGCAACATCTGTAATATGGTATGAAAATCTCTGTGATTTCTACTTTTTTTTTTGTCTTTTTGCCTTATCTAGGGCCGCTCCCGCAGCATATGGAGGTTCCCAGGCTAGGGGTCTAACAGGAGCTGTAGCTGCCGGCCTTCGCCACAGCCACAGCAACGCGGGATCTGAGCCGCGTCTGCAACCTACACCACAGCTCACGGCAACGCCGGATCCTTAACTCACCGAGCAAGGCCAGGGATCGAACCCGCAACCTCATGGTTCCTAGTTGGATTCATTAACCACTGAACCACGGCAGGAACTCCCAGAAAGATGTTTCAATTAGAGGAGACTGAAAACAAAGATGTAATTTTTTTCCCATCCAAATTCTCTAAATCCTGTGTCTGGACCAGACTGGAGGTTCCTTGGTAACAGGAAGGTCCTTCCTTTCCTGTCTCTCCTCCCCACCCCCTCCCTTTTTAGACAGCTTTTTTTTTTTTTTTTGTCTTTTTTTGCCTTATCTAGGGCCGCACCCGCGGCATATGGAGGTTCCCAGGCTAGGGGTCTAACAGGAGCTGTAGCCGCCGGCCTTCGCCACAGCCACAGCAACGCGGGATCCGAGCCGCGTCTGCAACCTACACCACAGCTCAGGGCAACGCCGGATCGTTAACCCGCTGAGCAAGGCCAGGGATCGAATCCGCAACCTCAGGGTTCTTAGTCGGATTCGTTAACCACTGAGCCACGACGGGACCTCCTAGACAGCTTTTGTTTGGAGGAGAGAAGCCTGGGTCTTATGCTGGGTGTTATTGCTGTGTAACCTCAAGCCAATCAGTTTGCCTCTCTGGGTCATGGTTCCCTCAGGCTGAAACAATGGCAGTGGCAAAAAGGAGAGGAGACCATTTTTTATGCTCCAGACAATTAATTTACATTCTCTCATTGAATCCTCCATTGAATGAATGGCATTGTCAGGAAAGATTTTTAAAATTACCTTCCCATTTCACAGATAGTTAAACTGAGGCTCCGACCGAATGTCTTATTCAGTATGTAGGAGGAGCTGGTGGGTAACGGGCCAGACCCCTATAACCGGCTCCTCCTCCAGGGGTAAAATTAGGAACTACGTTCATTTTGAGCGAGAGAGATCTCTGCTCAAGAAACCTCTGCAGGTGGGCATAAGCTATGGGAAACTGGAGGCAGAGTCGTGTCTCTCAGCGGAGCGATGGCTCGCGCGAAGTGGCTTACGGAGAATAAGACGTCAAGAAGCCACGGATCTCCAGTGACTCGCGCCAGGCCTCACTTTGGGCTTCGCGCCTGCGTGCTCCCAACTAACCCCCGAAACGCCTGTCGAATGGACTGGCGAAGAGCGATGACGAGTCCTCCTCCTGGCCAATGCTATTAAAGGGTGGGCTTGGCACATTAACCAATCAAAGACCCCCAAAGGGGCGGGTTTTCTTCGGCCTGGATCCAGCCTTGGGGGGTAAAAATAAAGTGTTTCCATTTCCAGCCAATCCCAGGAAAGGCAGGAGGGCACTCCTCCAATGGGAACCTGGAGCCGTCGGTAGCGGTGGCTGCCTGCGACCCCGCAATAGCTCCAGCAGGCGGGAGGGACGCTTCCAGTGCATTCGCGAGGTCCTGCTGCCGGCCGCTGGAACCTGGTCGAGCGAGGCAGCGGCGACGCTGACGGTCTGAAGTTCCCGGTGAGACGCTGTAAAGACGGGGGCGGGTGGGGCGGGGGGCGAGGGGAAAGATGCCGGGCCGCAGCGCGTGAGGGGTGGGACCTCGGCGAGCTTTTACCCGGGCGGCCTCTCAACCCTAGGTCAGCGGGTTGCGGAGGATCGTGCGGGTAGCAAAGGGAGGGCGCGTGGTCCTGCGGCCCCAGACGGCAACCAGGTGAGTACCCTGCGGAGCCCACTGCCCATGCCTGCCTTCCGCGCTCCCCCCATTTCTGTCTCTTGGGAAACGTACTGTGCAGGTCTGCAGCTCATGTGATCGTCTGCTTGCGTATCTGTAAGCCTCCGTCTTTCTCTCTGCCCACACCCACCCTCCTCTTCCTCTGTCTCTGTCTCCATCTTTCTGTCTGTTTGTCTCCATCTTTCTGTCTGGCTCCCTCTCTGAGAGACCTTACAGGCTGAATCCTGACCCTTCTACCTTGAGCCTCACCCAGTGGCGCCTCAGTTTCCTCATCTGTCAAATGGAAGCCTAGTATAATCTCAACCTATGACAATACATATGCATCACTTTGCCCAGCACCTGGCCCTTGGAAAAGTTTCAATAAATAATTGTTATTGATTGAAAAGAATATAATCTCTCTTTCCCTTTGGCTTTATTTTCTCTCTCCTGTCTCTTTCTGACCTTACCCCCTCCCCAGTTGGTTCTTCTTTCGGACTGCTTCTGTCTTTCTCTGTTTTTGCTTTTCCTCTTTCTGCTTGTCTTTTTCCTATCCCTAAACAGGTTAATAATAGTGCATCATTTATAGCAATGAGCTTGGCCTGAGAGCACCTATGAGTTTAGCCTGGGGCTCTGGACTGTTGGGGAAGGGGTGGGGGGGGGATGGAGCCTGGCCTTAGGCTTCTTCAGGCCTCACTGAGGAGAGAACTGTCTTTGTTCCCCTCCCCACGGTATTAAACAACTGAGACCCCCCAGGGTGGGGAGCAGCTTAGATGAAAAAGTGAATCAGGTCCTTGTCCTGTATCATGTTAATCACCGCACAGAGACCAGAGACCAGGGGTCTCCTAGTTACATTTTCATACAGCCCTGGAATTGCCCAGGCCTTTGGAAAATCATCAGAGCAAAATCCCCTTCGTTCTCACCCTGGTTTCTGGATAGTCCTGTTGTTTTCTTGCCATGCCTTAGTGGCTCTCATACCTTTTGGACCCAATGCTCCATTTTTGTAATGTGTATTTTGAAACACCCCCTTCACTGTTCTGAATTGAAGTGCATAGGTAAGAGAATCTGTCTACATGCGTAATTCCTCCAAAACCAATATAAAGTCCTAATTGAATACAAGGGAGAAGGAAAAGAAGAATAATTTTTAATAAAACAATGTGTATTTCAATATGTAAAGGTTGGGATATAATTCCATTAGAGGACATAATGAAACTGTACCTGGGAAAGTAACAGCTACACTATGACTCAGACACCGCAGATAGGGTGATGCAGTTTTCCTAGGTGGGTGAACAGTTCTTCAGAAAGTTCTAAACAAAACAAAATGCAGTCTTCCCTCAATTTATGTGGTTAATGAATTTCTAGAGAAGTCTTTATATATTAAAATCCATGATCCGGCCCCCACAACCACTCTCCCCCCCTTGCTCCCTCTCTTTCACCCATCCTGGCCTCCTCTTTGCTACTCGAACGTATAAGGCACACGTCCACCCCAGGGGTTTGTACTGGGCCATCCCTTGTACCAAGAATGCCACCCCCCGCCCCCAGTATCCACAAAGCTTATGCCCTCACCTCTTTCAGGCCTCTACTCAGATGTCACTTTCTCAGTGAGGCCTGCCCCGACCATCCTGTTGAAAATTGTGGCTCTCCCCTAGCACATAACCCTGCTCTGTTTTTTCCCTAGCACTCATCCTCTTACATAATATATAACTTACATCTTTATTGCATTTGTTGTTTATTTTCTGACTCTCCCACTCAATTGTAAACTGCAGAAGAACAGAAGTGGTTGTCTTTCTTGTGCCTTGATGTATCCCTATTACCCAAAACAGTGCTTGGACCTAGTAGATGCTCTCAATAAATGTTTGTTGAATGAATAAATGAGTGAATGAACAGGTTTTTTCACCTCCATGATTGGTGAACATTTAGAATGGTGGAACTTTCTAAAGTCATATGGGATGAGGTACCATTCTTTGCTTGTGTGGAGCTGTCTTGTGCACTGCAGGATGCTGAGCATCCCTGGGCTGTGCCCACTAAATTTCACAAGTAAGTCCAGTTATTGCGACAGTCAAAAAATGCCCCCAAACACCTCTTGACTGTCTCTTCCACCCCAACTGAGAACCAGTGCTTAAATAGAAATCTGGCTTTCCCATAAGCACCCTGCTCCCCAAGCAGCCCCCTCAATCCCCCTCTTGCCATATGTCCTTCCCAGACATTTTGTCTCCCGCCTCCTTAAACATTCTGTTTTTTTAGAATTAAAAAATGTTTGATGGCTTAGTGGATTAAGGATCTGGTGTTGTCACTGCTCTGGCTCGGATTTGATCCCTGGCCCAGGAGCTTCCTCATGCCTCAGGCATGGCCAAAAAAAGTTTTGTTTTTGAATAATTTCAGACTTTTTAGAAGTTATGAAAATAGGACAAAGAATTTCCATATATCCTTCACTCAGATTCGCCAGGTGTTACGAAATTATACAACTCAGTTATCAAAATTAGGAAATAACATTGGTACAGTACTCTTTTTTTGGTCGCACCCTTGGCACATGGAAGTTCCCAGGCCAGGGATCAAATCCGCTATGCCTCAGCTGCAGCAACACCAGATCCTTAACCCACTGTACCAGGCTGGGGATCAAACCCATGCTGCCACAGAGACAACACGAAATCCTTAACCCACTGTGTCACTCCTGGTATAGCACCCTTAATGAAAGTACAGAACCTATTTGAATTGCATCAGTTTTTCCACTAATATAATTTTTCTCTTCTAGGATCTAATTCAGGATCCCACATTGTATTTGTCATATCTCCTTAGGCTCTTTCAATCCAGGACAGTCCTTTTGTCTTTCATGACTTTGGTAACTTTTGAAGAGTCCTGGCCAGTTGTTTTATGGAATTTGGGTTTGTCTGATATTTCTTTGTGATTATAGTTATGTAATTTGGCAAGAATACCACAAAAGAGATGTGTCTTCAGTGCTTTTTTTTTTTTTTTTTTACAGCCCCACCTGTGGCATATGGAAGTTCCCAGGCTAGGGGCCTATACCACAGCCACAACAATACCAGATCCAAGCCGCATCTGCTACCTACATTGCAGCTTGCAGCAATGCCAGATCCTTAACCCACTGAGTGAGGCCAGGGATCGAACCTGCATCCTCGTGGATACTAGTCAGGTTCTTAACCTGCTGAGCCTCAGCAGGAACTCCATCTTCAGTGCTTTGTATCAGGAGGCGCATGATGTCAGTTTATCCCAATACTAATTTTGCTCACATTGACTATTTAAATTAGTGTCTCCAGGTTTCTCCATTATACTCTTTTTCTCTTTGTAATTAATGAGTAATTTGTGGAGAGATACAGTAAGATTATGTAAATATCTGGAGTTCCCTAGCAGCCTCACAGTTAAGGATTCGGCGTTGTCGTTGCTGTGATGCAGGTTTGATCCCTGGCCCAAGAATTTCCACATTCCATGGATGTGGCCAAGAAAAAGATTATGTAAATATCAGCCACCTTGTTTTAACTCTCAAATAACCTACTTATCTGTCATAGTCAGGTGTAGACATACACACATACCTGCCCATGTCATATCTCATTCCTGAAAGAATTTAGCTATAGCTCTCTGCCTTTATAAGACTACCCCAGCCTACCACTTGGTGATTTTATTTTTTTTTATTTCTTTTATTTTTTTGTCTTTTTGCCTTATCTAGGGCTGCACCTGCAGCATATGGAGGTTCCCAGGCTAGGGGTCTAATAGGAGCTGTAGCTGCCGGCCTTCGCCACAGCCACAGCAACGCGGGATCCGAGCCACGTCTGCGACCTACACCACAGCTCACGGCAACACCGGATCCTTAACCCACTGAGCAAGGCCAGGGATCGAACCCGCAACCTCATAGTTCCTAGTCGAATTCGTTAACCACTGCACCACGACGGGAACTCCCACTTGGTGATTTTAATATCCTCATAGATGACCCTTCCAATATTCTTGCCTCTCAGTTCTGTGGTCTGCTTTTCTACAGTACTCTTGGTCTTTCAGCCCCACCTCAGCCTTGTACCCGAATAGTCTTAGCCTTCCTGTCACTACCTGTGACTGCATCACCTCCATAATCTCAGTTTCAGGCATCCTGCCATCCAACCAGTACCTGTCCTTCTGGTGCACTCCCTCTAGCACCCCAATTCCAACCATCCTTCAGTGCCACTGGGACTGAAGATTTTCACTACCTCTTGCTTCCTCCATGTTCCCTTTCTCTAGTTAGCTTAGATTCTCTGGTCCATCATAATAATCGTTGCCTTGCATACATCCTCACTTCCTTTGCCTCCTGCCACTTTAGCATACTTATCAGGCAGAACCCCGGCCCTGCTTACATCCAACTCTGCCAGCTCCATTGTACTTCCCCAGGCCATTCACTGTCCTGCCTCCTTGATAACTATTTCAGAACTTCCCTCTCTTCAAATCTCCAACAACTCATCTCCCATCCTAGGTTCAAGCTGCCTGCTTGACTAAAAATTTTAAACCATCTAAGAGAACCAACACAGATCCCCACTTCCACGTCCACCCACCAAACAGCATCTGTACTCACATACTCTGCCTTCTTTTCTGCTCTTAAGGATAAACTGTCCCCCACTGTCATAAAAACCCTACCTCTCTGCTTTGGCACTAGTTCCCATCCTCTGACCTACTTGAGTACATTGCTCCAGCAGCTTTCCCCTCTCTCCTGCCTCAGTTTCCCCATCTCTGCAAGATGGTTCCCATTAGCACACAGACATCCTGTTATTGCTTGCATCTTTTTGTTACAACTTTATTGAGATATATTTCACATAGCATAAAATTCACCCTTTAAAAGGGTACTTACTATTTCAGTGGCCTTTAATATAGTGATGGCATTGTCCAACCATCAGCACAATCAATTTTAGAACATCTTTATTTCCCCCCCAAAAGAAGCTTCATACTGATTATCAGTTAACTCCCAATGACCCCCCTCCCCCCAACCCTATGATCCCGTTTAAGCCACTAATCCACTTTGTGTCTCTATCCGTCTAGTCAAGACATCTCATATAAACGGGATCATAGGAGTTCCCATTGTGGTTCAGTGGAAACGAATCAAACTAGGAACCGTGAGGTTGTGGGTTTGATCCCTGACCTCGCTCAGTGTGTTAAGGATCCAGTGTTGCCGTGAGCAACACGGTCGCAGACACAGCTCGGATCTGGCGTGGCTGTGGCTGTGGCGTAGGCTGGCAGCTGCAGGTCTGATTTGACCCCTAGCCTGGGAACCTCTATTCCACCGGTGCATCAAAAAAAAAAAAAAAAAATGGGATCATACAATGTATTGGCGTTTATGAGTGGCTTCTTTCACGTAGCATAATGGTTTTGAGGTTCATCCATGGTGTTGCATGTGGCATTCCCTTTTATAGCCAAATGACATCCCATTGTGTGGATATACTACATTTTCTTTGTCAGTTGATAGATATTTCAGTTTTCATGTTTGGCTATTATAAATAATGTTGCTCAGAATATTTGTGTACAAGTTTTTTGTGTGAATGTATGTTTTCTTTTCTCTTGGGTAGATACCTAAGAGTGGGATTGCTTGGTCATGTGGCAACTCTGTGTTTAACTTTTGAGGAACTACCAAACTTTGCAAAAGTGGCTGCACCATTTTACATTTCCACCAGCAGTGTATGAGGGTTCCAATTTCTCCATATCCTCACCAACACTTTCTATTGTCTGTTTTATTATAGCCATCCAAATGAGTATGAAGTGGTATCTCATTGTGGTTTTTATTTGAATTTCGCTAATAACTAAAGATGTTGAACATCTTTTCATATGTATGTTTATTGGCTATTTTCGTGTCTTCTTTGGAGAAAATGTCTCTTCAGATCCTTAGCCTTTTAAAAATTAGATTATTTGTCTTTTTATTGTTGGATTGTAAGAATTCTTTATATATTTCAGATACAAGCCTTTTGTCAGATATATGAATTGCAAATCTTTCCTCCCATTCTGTGGGTTGTTTTTTCACTTTCTTGATGGTGTCCTTTGATGCACAAAAGATTTAATTCTGATGTTCAGTTTGTTTTTTTCTCTTTTATCCCTTGACTTTTTGTGTCATATCCAAGAAACCATTCCATAAACCAAGATCACAAAAATTTATTCCATTGCTTTCTTCCAGGAATTGCATGGCTTTAGCTCTTAAATTTAGGCTAGAGATTCATTTGAGTTAATTTTTGTGCATAGTGTGAGGTGGAGGTCCAAATTTCATTCTTCAGTTTGTGGATTTTTTTTTTCTTTTTTTTGGTCTTTTCGGAGCCGCACCTGCAGCATATGGAGGTTCCCAGGCTAGGGATCGAATCAGCTGTAGCTGCCAGCCTTTGCCACAGCCACAGCAACTCAGGATCTGAGCTGTGTCTGCAACCTACACCAACAGCTCATGGCAACGCCAGGTCCTCAACCCACTGAGGGAAGCCAGGGGTCAAACCTGCATCCTCATGGATACTAGTTGAGTTTGTTACCACTGAACCACAATGGGAACTCCTGTTTGTGGATATTTAGTTGTCCCAGCACCTTTTGTTGAAAAGAGTATTCTTTCCCTCATTGAACTGTCTTAACAACCTCGTGAAAAATCAGTTAACCATTAACCGTAAATGTAAAGGTTAATTTTTGAACTCTCAGTTCTATTCCATTGATCTATATATTTGTCATTATGCCAGACTACATTGTCTTGGTTACATTTAGCTGTGTAGTAAATTTTGAAATCAGAAAATGGGGGTCCTCCAACTTTGTTCTTTTTCAAGATTGCTTTGGCTGTTCTAAGTCCTTTGCACTTCCATATGAATTTTAGGATTGTCCTGTAAATTTCTGCAGAAAGTCAACTGAAGCTTTTATAGAGATTGTGTTAAATCTATTTATCAATTTGGGAAGTATTGCCATTGAACCATATTAGGTCAACCAATCCATGAACATGAGAAGTTTTTCCATTTAGAGCTTTGTTCTTTTGGAAGTGTTTTATAGTTTTCAGTGTACAGGTCTTGCCCTTACTTTGTTAAATTTATTCCTAGGTATTTTATTCTTTTTGCTGCTATTATAAATGGGGCTGTTTTCTTAATTTCACTTGCCGATTATTCAATGCTAGTGTGTAGAAATACTATTTCTGTTTATTGATATTCTATCCTGTCACATTGCTGAACTTGTTTATTAGTTCAAATAGTTTTTAGTGGATTCCTTAGGATTTTCTGTATATAAGATCATGTCATCTGCAAAGAGATAGTTTTACATTTATTTTCCAGTCTGGATGCCTTTTGTTTATTTTTCTTGACCAATTGCCCTGGCTAGACCTATAATGTTGATTAGAAGTAACGAGAGCAGACATCCTTGTCTTGTTCCTGATCTTAGGAGGAAAGTATTGAGTCTTTCTCCATTAAGCGTGGAGTTAGCTGTGGGTTTTACATAGATTCCCTTTATCAAGTTGAGGAAGTTCCCTTCTAATTCTAGTTCTCTGGGTATTTTTGCCATATGGATGTTGGATATTGTCAGATGCTTTTTCCGCATCTACTGAGATGATCATGTGGAGTTTATGTTTGTTCTTTTAATAGGGTATATTACATTGATTATGTTTCAGATAATAAACTAATGTTGCATTCTTGAAAGAAATCCTAATTGATCATGTTATATAATACATGATCATGTTACATAATACATATTATATAATGCAATATATAATATGTTCCTGGACTTGTTTTGCTGGTATTTTTTTTTTTTTTTTTGTCTTTTTAGGGCTGCACCCGTGGCATATGGAGGTTCCCAGGCTAGGAGTCGAATCAGATCTATAGCTGCAGGCCTATACCACAGCCACAGCAATGTGGGATCTGAACCATGTCTGCGACCTACACCACAGCTTACGGCAATGCCGGATCCTTAACCCACTGAGTTAGGCCAGGGAGCGAACTTGCAACCTCATGGTTCCTAGTTGGATTCGTTAACCACTGAGCCATAACGGGAACTCCCCATTTTGCTGGTATTTTGTTGAGGACTTTTATGCCTCTGTTCATAAGAGATATTGGTCTGTAGTTTTCTTATGTCTTTGGTTTTGGTATCAGGATAATACAGGTTGCATAGAATGAATTGGGAAGTGTTTCCTCCTCTGTTTTTTGGAAGAGTTTGTGAAGGACTGGTAATTGCCTAGTGTGTGTGTGTTATGTCATTTCTGTTCTTTTGTTCTTCAATTACTCCCTTCCTATGTATTTTCTACTATAACTTTTTAATTTCCTAGTTAAAATATATAGTTTCCTTGTTAACTATATATTTTTGAGTTAAGTTCTTAGTGGTTGTTCTGGAGATTACAACTAACATCTTAACTTGAAACAATCTACTTTGGGTTAATTCTAACTTAATTTCGATGGTATATAAGAACTTTGCTCCAATATACTTCTGTTCCCTTTCGCCTCCTTCATAGTATTATCATACGAATTACTTCTTTATACATTATAAGCTTGCCAACATAGTTTTTTTTATTATTGCTTCATGTAGTTATCTTTTAAAACAGAAGAATAAAAGTGTTACAAACAAAAATACCATTTATAATACTTGTGTAATTACCATTAAGTTGCTATGTAGTATCCTTTAATTTCAGCCTGAAATTAGTATTTCTTGTAAGATAGGTCTACTAGCAACAAATTCTTTCATTTTTTGTTTACCTTTACTTCTCTTTCATGTTTGAAGGACAGTTTACCTAGATGTAGAAGAATTATCTGTCTCTTTCTTTCAGCATACTAAAGATGTCATTACACTGTCTTCTGGCTTCCAGTGGTTTCTGATAACAAATCAGCTGTTAATCTTACTAAGGATCCTTTATAATGCAGTCAGTCATTTTTTCTTGCTGCATTCGAGATTTTCTTGTCTTTGACTTTCATCAGTTTCACTATGTGTCTAGGTGTGGATCCCTTCGAGTTTATTCTACTTGAGCTTCTTGAAAGTATAGATTATATTTTCCATCAACTTTGTGATGTTTTTGCCCTTTTCTGAGTCCCCTTTTGGCCCCTTTTCCTCTTGTCCTTCTGATACCTCCATTATGTATATGTTGGTACACTTGGTGTCCCACAGATGTGTGAAACTTTTTGTGTTTTCTTCTTCCCACTCTTTTTTCTTCCTGCTTTTCAGAATGGGTCATCTCTGTTTGACCTGTCATCCAGTTTACCCTTTCTCTCTTCTGCCAGCTCAAATATGTTGTTCAGCCCCTCTAAGTGAATTTTTCTTTTCAGTTATTATACCTTTCAACACTAGATTTTCTATTTGATTCTTTAAAATGATTTCTGTCTCGTTATTGATATTTTCCATTTGGTGAGACATTGTTCTCACACTTTCCTTCAATTCCTTTTTTTTTTTTTTTTTTTTTTGTCTTTTTGCCTTTATGTAGAGCCGCACCCATGGCATATGGAGGTTCCCAGGCTAGGGGTCTAACAGGAGCTGGAGCTGCTGGCCTTCGCCACAGCCACAGCAACGCGGGATCCGAGCCACGTCTGCAACCTACACCACAGCTCACGGCAACGCCGGATCCTTAACCCACTGAGCAAGGCCAGGGATCGAACCCGCAACCTCATGGTTCTTAGTCGGATTCGTTAACCACTGAGCCACGAAGGGAACTCCTCCTTCAATTCTTTAAATACAGTTTCCTTTAGTTCTTTGAAAAATATTTATAATTACTAATTTAAAGTCTTTGTTAAGTCCCAAACATTGGCCTCCTCAGGGACATGGTTTTTTGGCTGATTTTTCCCCTGTATATGTAACATACTTTACTGTTTCTTTTCTTGTTTCATAGTTTTTTGTAAAAAATTGGACATTTTAGATACTTTGCTCTAACAACTCTGGTTTCAGACTCTTCCACCCTCAAGGTTTGTTGTTCTGGTTTGTGTGTGCGTGCGTGTGTGTGCGTGTGTGTGCGTGTGTGTGTGTGTGTGTGTGTTGTATCGTTGTCGTTACTGTTATTTTTCTTGTTGTTTGTTTAGTACCTTTATTTGACTAATTCTGTGGATTCTGTATTCCCTGCATTATGTGGCCTCTGAGTTCTCTGCTAACCTTTAAAAAAAAAAAAAAGATCTTGTTTTTAAGCCTGGATTCCTAAGGGTCATACCTGGTAAGTATGATTTGATGATTGGTCAGATTTCCTTAAATGCCTTGTCTATATGTCTTCCACCCTCTGCCAAGGAGATCTGTGTGAGAAGGCATGCCTTCAGACTTAAGTAAGTTTACAAGGCAGTCTTAGCTTTCACTTGCCGCTTGCACAGGGCCTCACACTCAGACAGAAGTAATGATTTGGTCCCTCTCCTTTTCCAGCTTTTTTGGGCATGCACATAACCATGTGTATAGCCCTTTAAATACCCAGGAGCATGTCAGAGCTTTTTAGAGTTCCCTATAGTTGCCTCATCCTCTAGGATTTTCTCTTAAATTCCCAGCCAAAGCATCTCTGTTTTCTGAAATTTATTCAGCTTTTGGCTACTGAACCACTAAGCTGGAGAGGGAGGGAGGATGGGAAGAGCCACAAGTTAAAATGTCACACACACAAAAAAAAAAAATGTCACAAAACCTGCTGTCTTGCCAAGATTTGGTTGTTTCTCTTGGAGCAATGATTTTCACTTCATTCTGTGCCTTTGTTAATTGCCAGAGTTTTGAACTGGTTGATTTTAGTTGGTTTGCCCATATTTTCATTGTTTTAGAGAGAGAGCTGGTCACCAAAGTCCTCACTCTGCCATTCCCCCTTGATATCCTGTTGGTCCCATCTTTAAAAAATTTAAAACTCTCTTCATCCCATATCCCCTTGTAAATATGACTTTGTTTCTCTGTTCCTCTAACAACAAAATTTTTCAAAAGAGTTGTCATTCCTCAATTATTCCTACTCTTTTCCCATTCCTTGTTTGTTCATATAAACTATATTAGACATATAGTAAAAGAATATATACCTTATACATGAGTTATAAAGAAATAATAATAATAATAATAATGAAAACCCAGGAACTCACAACCCCACCCAAGAACAACATTAATGAGAGTATCTTTCCCTATGTCATTTTCTGTCCTATTCTCCAGCTCCCTGCCAGAAATTATCTGTATCCTAAGTCTTGTGTTTAACATTCTTTTGCTCTTTTTGATACATATTTTTTTTCATATTTGTGGAGATGCTTAACCAATACATTGTTTATTTGACTTGGTTGTGAGATTTGTAAAAAATAGTATCATACTGTATGTGGTCTTCTCTGACTTACTTTTTTCACTCATTGTTGCTTCCAAGTTTCCCTGTTTTGCATGTAGCTGTAGCTTGTTCATTCTCACTGTTGTATATTATTTCATTGGGTGACATTAAAACAAATTATTCACCCATTTGCCTGTTGAGGGACATTTGGGTCAATTCTAGATTTTTGCTATTATGAACATTCTTGCACATATCTCCAGATACACACTCATTTTTTTGTTATATACCTAGGAATGGATTTGCTGGTTAATGTAAATATTCATCATGACGGGATTATGCCAAAATGTATTTTAAACTGTTGGTACCAATTTGCACACCCTTCAGCGATTTATAAGAGGTCCCATTGATTCACACCCTATCAATACTTGATATTGTCCCACTTTTTAATTTTTGTCATTATAGTGAGTCATTGTGGACTTAATTACCCTGTTTCAAATGACCAGTATGATTGAGCATCTTTTAATGTTTGTCGCACATGTTTCTTCTGTGCAATGATTATCAATATATTTTGCCCATTTGAAAGTTGATATTTTTATCGTTTTTACTGATTTATAGAAGTTATTTGGATACTCATTATTTGTCAATTATATGGCTTTTAAATGAGTTGAGCAATTCAGTTTTTTCTCTGTAGCCAGCACTTTTTGTGTGTTGTCTTCCCTAACCTATGATCATAAAGATATTCTTTGTTTTCTTCTAATAAAAGTTTAAAGGTTTGCCTTTCACTTTTAAGTCCTTAATCTAACCAGAATTGATTTTTTGTGGTATAAGTTACAAGGTAGGGAGCCAGTTGTATTATTTTCCCCATGGATAGCCTAATGATCCGAAGTGCCACTTTCGTCATGTGTCAGTTTCATATCTTTGTATAAGTCTGTTTCTGGGATCGCTGCTATTGGCCAGCTTTTTGCCCCTGAACCAGTATGACACTACCTTAATTACTTCAGCTTCATAAAGAATCTTGATACCTGATAGAGCAAAATCTTCCCATCCTATTTTTCTTCAGGAGTATCTTGTATTCTTGGCCATTTGTTATTTCAGATACATTTCAGAATCTACTTGTTATTTTCTACAAAAACATTTGAACTGGAATAAATCTATTGATCCATTTGAAGAGAATTGATATGTTTATGATGTTGAATCTTCCTAGCTATAAACATGGTATATCCTTTCATTTTAAATAAATCCTCAATGTCTTTTGGTATAGAGCTTTGTAATTTTCTGTATAAGGTCTTGCATATACGGTGTTAGATTTATTCCTTGGTACTCATGGCTTTTACTGTGATTATGAATGAGATCTTGTTATTTAATGTGTTTTATCTCTTTTGCAGGTGTATAGAAATGAAGTTGATTTTTATATTGTTATTATAGCCATTCAGCTTGCTAAACTTCTATTACCTTTAAGCAAACTTAATTTTAGAATAATTTTTATAGTTATAGAAAAGTAAATTAAGAAACAGTATGGAGAGTTCCTGTATACTCTTCACTGTGGTATTTTTGTCAAAACTAAGAAAACAACATTGTAATATATTACTATTAACTAAACATCAGACTTTATATAGCTGTATCAGTTTTCCCACTGATGTCCTTTCTCTTTTCTAGAATCTAGTTCCAAATACCACATTGCACTTAAGTTGTCATGTCTCTTTAGTGTTCTCTGGTCTACGACAGTTTCTTAGTCTTTCCTTGTTTTTTTTTATAACCTTAACAGTTTTGAGATGCACTATAGAATGTCCTTCAATTTAGATTTGTCTGAAGTTTTCCTCATAATTAGACTGGGGTTGTTCTTGGTAAGAATACCACAGAGTTGAAGTACCTTTTCATCACATCGTATCTGGGGTATGTGATATCACTGTGACATCATCACTGGTGATATTGACCTTCACCACTTAGTTAAGGTGGTGTTTGCCAGCTTTCTCCATTGTAAATTAGCTATTTTCCCCCGTTTCATTCTCTCTTCTTTGGAAGCATCCAGCCCACCCTCGAGGAGAAGGAGGGGAATTAAGCTCCACCTCTGGAAGAGGGTGTATTTACATATATTATTTGGAATTCTTCTGTAAAAAAGATTTGTTTCTTCTTCTTTATTTACCTATATATTCAGTTTCTTGATTATATTTAATAATTTGAATTATAAATCCTATATTGTTACTTGTGGTCAAATTGTTCTGGCTTTGGCTAATGGAGACTCTTTTAGGTTGGCTTCTGTGTCCCTTGGACATGGCCCCATCCTTTTGTTTTTGATGACGTCCTTACTTGCCAGCACTGCACGATGCTTCCCACTCATCTTGTATCTTCCTGCCCTAACCCCAACCAGAATCAACCATTTCTCAAGGAGCCCTGGTTCCTTTTAAGCTGTCTGTATATTCCTTTGTGTGGTCTACGTTGGCAACCATATCAGCTATTAATGACAGTTTTGTGTTTTTCCTTCCCAGTCTTTATGCTTTTCATTTCTTTTTCTTGTCTTACTGAGATGGCCAGGACCTCCAGTACAGTGTTGAATAGAAAAGGTGGCAGTGGGCATCCTTATCTTGTTGAATATTTTGGAGAAAGCACCACTAACTTTTCCCTAGTAAGAATGATATTTGCTGTTGGTTTTTACAGGTTTTATCAGATTAAGCAAGTTCCATCCTATTCCTCTATGCTAAGAAATTTTAATTATTGTTTTTAAATCATGAAAGGTGTTGATTTTTATCAAAAACATTTTCTTAGAATGATTATGGGTTTTTTCCTGCAATAATCTGATGATGTAGTAAATGACATTTATAGATTTTCCTCATGTTAGACCACCTTTGCATTCTTAGTGTAAACAGAATTTGGTCATGCTCTTTTCCTTTTTATACATTACTGGATTCAGGTTGTTAATATATTGTTT
Organism: Catagonus wagneri; assembly: GCA_004024745.2. Lineage (NCBI taxonomy): Eukaryota > Metazoa > Chordata > Mammalia > Artiodactyla > Tayassuidae > Catagonus > Catagonus wagneri. The sequence goes on along the minus strand of PVHT021183539.1, from coordinate 500,530 downwards.
AGGATTTCTGTATCTGTGTCCATGAGTAAAAGTGGTCTTTAATTTTCCTTTCTCATACTGTCCTTATTTTCTTTTGGCATCAAGTTCTGCTGGTATTATAGAATGAGTCTGTTCCCTCATTTACAATATTCTGGAATATGCTATATGACTTTGGAAAGATCTGTTTGGTAAAACCACCTTGGTTTGGTGTTTTCCTTTTTAATATTAAGTTAATATTAAGTTAACATTAAACTTCTAAATAAAATATTTTCAGAAATTTCAGTGAGAAACTTGAAATCTGCTTCCATGGCATGTTTGTTTTATATCAGGTTTTTATGCTTGAAGTGACTACACACAAATCCCGATCAAGACTTTAATGATGTGTTCTTTAAATTCTCAACAATCACCATCAATAAAAATCTTTCTTTGTACAATTAGGTGATAAAGTATTTGAAACCAATTTTTAAATTGTTCAAAAATGTTTTAACAAGTGAAATGATATCTTTTTGTTTCACTGACAAATATATTGTTAAAATTTCTTCTGAGAATGTGATTAGACTTCAAATCCAATTGAACTCTTTCATATTAACTATTGCAAAATAATGATGAAGCTCTTATTTGCAGAACACACATCATTGTTAGAACCATCACCCTGCAGCTAGCTTGGACACCATTAAAAGGGCTCATCAACTGCAAACGGATAGAAGTATCTGATATTCGTGAAGACAGAGATTCAGGGCTTCTGCCTGGAGCTACACTCTCCAGAAGCCCCTGCTTGGCCTCTGCACCCAACCCCACCCCAGAGAGTCACAGCTTGGGTCGTGTGTGGTGTTTCTTGGCAACTGGAACACAGACTCCTCCAGCAGCTCCACAGGCCCCTTGTCCTCACTGAGCAGAAGACTACAGAAGCTGGCTACTGAAGAAGCTGTCCAAGCCTTAGAGCTCCTCCTTGGCCCTGCTTAGCACATTTACCACAGAGCAGTAACTGAGTGCTGGATGTTACTCATTTGCGCTTACCACCCATAGGGACTTCAGAGGGATTTGTCAGACCCCACTTCACCCTAAGGCCACCCCCTAAGAATCTCCAAAGGAGGATACCCATAGAGAGAGGTGGCTTGTCTAGGGTCTCCACTTCCTTAGGTCCTATGTGGACACTTCCAGGGCTAAGCAGATTAATATCTTTTTGCCTGCCTGTACTCTACATATCAATTGGAAAAATTCTGCCTCCTGCTATTTTCTGTTCTTTTATTTGTTTTTTGGTAGGAAGAGTTTTAACTACTGCTTTAGTTCCTTTGGTAGTTAGAGGATTATTCAGGATTTCTTTTTCTTCTTGAGTTAATTTTGGTAAGTTATAGTTTTCTAGGAATTGGTCCATTTCGTCTGTGTTCTCAAACTTACCGGCATAAAATTTCCTTGTTTTTTTGTTCTCTGCTGTGTACAGTCTATAGTTATGTCTCCTTTTTCATTGCTGATATTGGTTATTTGTGCCTTCTCACTTTTTTTCTTGATCAATCTCTCCCGAGGTTTGTCTATTTTATTAGTCTTTTCAAAGAACCAGCTTTTGGCTTTGTTGCTCCTCTCTATTGTGTCTTTGTTTTCTATTTCTTTAATTTCTGCTCTTATCTTTTTTGATCTCCTTCCTTCCACATTTTTTGGATTTATTCTGTTGTTCTTTTTCTAATTTCTTAAATTGGATGCAGAGCTCATTAGTTTTTGTGCATTTAAGGACATATCTTTCCCTCTAACTACTGCTTTTCTTCACATTCAGACATGTCGTATTTTTTTATTGTTCGGTTCCGAGTACTTCAGCATTTCCATCATGGTTACTTCTTTGACCTGCGAGAAGTGTGTTTCTAAATGTTTGGAGATTTTAAAATTTATCTCTTTGTTATGAAATCTGTCTTAATTGCATTATGATCAGAGGACGTGATCTGTGTGATAAAAGCTCTGAAATTTATTGAGACTTGTTTTATGGCTTAGTACGTGATCAGTATTTTTGAATGTTTCCTATGTGATTTATAAGAATGTATGTTCTCTAATTGTTGAATACAGAGTTCCATATATGTCTACTATCAAGTTTGTTAATTGTATTGTTCACATTTTCTATATCTATACTGATTTTCGGGGGGGATTGTAATATACCATAAATTGTAAGGTGTGTTAATATTCAGTTATGACAGTGGATTTATCTGTTTCTTCTTGTAATTCTCTTTTTCTTTACATATTTTGAGGGTATTTTATTAGGAATATTCAAATCAAGAATTGTTATATATTCCTGGTGAACGTGTAATGACCTTCTCTATTCCTGATAATGCATTTTTCCTTGAAGTCTGTTGTATCTTACAGTAATATAGCAACACCAACTTTTCTTCTTGTTAGGGTTTGTTTTACTTTTAAACATTTTCCTGCCTTAATACTTTAATTGTATCTCTTGGGAATGGCATATAGCTGGACCTTTTTAAAAACTGAATCTAATGCTTTCTATCTTTTAATGGGCAAGTTTAGTCTGTTTACATATATTGTGAAGTACTTGGATTTGTCTCTACCATCATAGTTTTTTATTTCTATTTCCTACCGCCACCTTTGTGATGCTTCATTTTTCTCTTTTTTTGCCTGCTTTTTTCGTTTGTTTGTTTCCTTATTCTATTTTTTTCCTCCCTATGGTTTCGAATTTACCTATTCTTTTCCCATTATTTCTGTGGTTATCCTTGAGGTTTTACCGTGCATGTATAACTTATAAGTTTTAAAGCTAAACAGTACTTTAACATCCCTCCTGAATGCAGGAATCTTAGAAACATTCAACTCTAGTCATTCCTCTCTTGGACCACGTGTTTTTGTTTTTTGGGTATATTCATTTCTTCCCTTTTCTCCCCTAACTTCACAAATTATATATCATCATTAGTATTATTTTATGTAGATGGTGTGTGTTTGCATTTACATGCATATACTCTTGTATCTCAGACTGTCATTCTGGGACCATTTTCCTTCATTATGAATACAGTGTTGAGATGCTCTTTTAGTACAGATCTGTTGGTGTTAAATTCTCCCGGTCTCTATTATATGTAAATGTCTTTATACTCATTCTTAAAACATAGATTGTTATAGGTAATATTAGAAATCCATTGTCTAATTGCTATTTTTGTAGGTGTTTTTGTTTTCTGGCTATTCTTAAGGTGTCTCTCTCTCTCTCTCTCTCTCTCTCTCTCTCTCTCTCTCTCTTTTCCTCGTGGAGGTGAATGTTCAGGGGGCTTCTGCACTTTCATTCTATTACTGTTTTGATATGTATTTCTTTTTTATTTGTTGTACTTTGGAGATGTGCTTCATGCCTCTGGATTCATGTTTTTCATAATTTCCAGCAAGTTCTCAGTCATTATCTGTTCAAAATTGTCTTTTCTCCATTATTTGTATATTTTCTTTTTCAGAATTCAGTTAGTCATATTTTGCACCTCTTCATTCTATCTTCCATATCTCGTAACATCTCATTGATATTTTCTATCTGTCTTCTTGCACTTCATTGTAGATAATTTCTTCAGCTATATCTTTCAGCTTATTGATTCTCTCTTCAGCTATGTTTGATCTGCTGTTTAATCTGTCCATAGAATTTTTTTATTTCAACAGTTGTATTTTTCATTTGTACAGGCTTCATATATTTCACTTTCCAATCTGCCTAGTCATCTCAATAGTTTCTTGTTGCTTGCTCATCTTTGTGGTTGCATCTGTTATTTCTTTAAAGATTTGATACAAGTTTTGTTCAACCAGTATCACTGTTTGCCTAAGTATGGCATCGTAAATATTGTTCACATCCAAACTACATAGTACAGTCTAATTACATATCCTTTGTTATATACCTTTTTGTTTTCCTAGTAATTCATTTTTTTTTCTTTTGCCTGGTGTTCTAATACCGTTACTAGTTCTTCTCTGAAATTCTTAAAAATCCATATCAGGTCATGTCCCTCCTCTGCTCAAAATTCTCCCATGACTCCCAGCTCCCTCAGAAGAAAAGCCAAAGCCCTCACCATGGCCCCAAAGTCTCTACACAAGCTGGTCCCCATAACCTCTCTGATCTGGTCTCATATCACTCTTGCCATCACTTACTCTTCTCCAGACACATTGGCCTCCTTGCCATCCCTTAAATGTGTCAGGTATCCCCCCTCTTCAGAACCTTTGTACTTGCTGTTATCACTGTCTGAAACACTTTTCATCGTAGATAATCTGATGACTTGCCTACGCACTTCCAGTATGCTCGAATATCACCTCCCTAGAGAAGCATTCCCTAACCAACATGTCTAAAATAGCCCCCTTCACCAGCACTTTCATTATCCCCTCATCCTATTTATGTCTTATGTTTTTCTGCAAAGCACTGATCACCATCTGATATATTTATTTATTGTGATTAGTGTTTGTCTGTCCCCAATAGACTGTAAGCTCCAGAAAGCAGGACTCTTGTTTTGTTCATTGCTGTATCCCCAGTGCCAAGAACAGTGCATAGTAGTATTGAGTAGCTACTCAATAAATATTTGTGGAATAAACTGAATGAATTAATGAATTAATTAATGTGGAGGATAGAGGGAGAAATACATTGAGAACTGGGCTGGGCTTTCATGCCATGCAAAGGAGCTTGAGCATCATTGTTCAGAAGGGTGGGGGCTGTAAAGAAGCAGTGAGGATAGTTCCTGGGTTCTTTTGAAAAGAAATTTAGAGTTGATAGGGTGGTTACAAAGCCTTATGTTCATGACTGGCTCCTGAACATGTTCTGTACCCTGGGCTCCTGAAGATGGATCTGCCTCTTTATCAAACAGCCCTCAAACTGCTGTGTTGTCAGGCCTGCCTATTGCTGAACACCAAAGCCCTAGCTCTCACTAGGCCTTCTGATCCCAGCTAGGATCCCCCTTTCCCCTGCTCTGTGATTAACAGTTCATTGTTTCCCCAATAAAGGCCAAGCATATCACCCCAATTAGACTTTTTCTGTGGTAGTTGGGTAGGAAGGGATGGCACAGGAGCTGGTAGAAAGCCTGGCACATAGTAAGTGCTGTCATAATGGTGGACACTGCAGGGAGGTAAGTTTCAGCTCAGAAAAACTAGAAAAACTTTTTTCATTGTCAAGGCTGCAATGGATTGTGAGGTTTTAGACCTGACTTTTCCTCTAACCCCCTTGGGGGGTCAACGAAACTCCAGTGTTTCCATCTACCCATGACTATTTGGGTACTAATTCTGTTGTCTAATGTATGGCCTAATCCCCTTGTTTTTTGTTACCCACTATTTTATCAGAATGCCACCGATACACACAGGTCCTTGTGGCATTCCCCTTGAGACTTCCCTTTCCAGGCCAACATCAGTTCATTAATCATTACCACACTGGGTTTAACTAGCCAACTAGTTACAGTTTACTTGAGCGAAACTGACTGACCAGCTACTGTACTGTGTGTCAGGCCTCCTGATCTACACTGAGGACACAGAGATGAACGAGGTGTGTTCTCAGATGCAGGACCATAATTCCAGGGTAGAGTGGTCAATGCGGTTACAGTGATGGGTATGATAGACTGTAAGAGCCCCTAAGGAACACACAACCAAATTCAAGGGACCAGGGAAGGTTTCTTGGGAGAGATGGCACATGACCTGAATCTAAAAAGATGAGTAGGTTGGGATGGAAATGCTATAAAATTTGGTTGTGATGATTTTGTACACCTATAATTATAATAAAATTCATTAATGAAAAAATAAAAATAAAAAGATGAGTAGGAACCTTTTAGATGACTAATAAGGGGAGAGGAGGGCAGTTCAGGCAAATGGTACAGCATGGGCAAAGACCCAAAGATGGGAAGCCGCATGGCATTCACCCACCTCACCAACTGCCTTCACTGTTCATTTGTCTTTCAACAAGTTCATTCTAGGAGACTGGCACGTATCAAAATTCTGACGTGAGGAGTTTGTGGCCTCCCCTGACACGCTAATCTGTTAACTCTTCAGAAAGGTAATGAAAAGTTGATTGGACATGACTGTCCACAAACTTGTCCGTACCAGCTTCCAGTGTCCCTGCCTTATCTAGATGCTGGTGCTTATGTTACTTGCTTCCTTTATACCTCCCCTGGGGTTGGGGTCATTTCCAGTTTCCTGGAGGTTATGAAGTCTCTCTCAGCTCCATGTGTGGAGGTCTCATTGTGGAGAGGAGTTTTTCTGACTCCTGATACCATAAAGACTTTCATCTTTCAGGGAATGGACAGAGCCTACCTGTCTTGTCCTCGGACATTAGGGTTCACCTTCTCTGGAATTCATTCATACCTGTAATAATCTAAGACAAGATGGAGTTCCCGCTGGGGCACAATGGGATCGGCTGCGTCTCTGGAGTGCTGGGATACAGGTTCGATCCCTAGCCTGGCACAGTGGGTTAAAGGATCTAGCGTTGCTACAGCTGCAATATAGGTCACAACTACAGCTCAGATATGATCCCTAGCCCAGAAATTCCATGTATCGCAGGGTGGCCAAAAAAAAAGGACCAGTTGATTGTGGAGTCTGGCAGGCCCAGTTTCAAAGTTTAGAGCCCCCCCCCCGCCCGCCATGTCTTGGTTGTGTGACTTTAGCCATGTCACCTGTCCTGAGTGTCAGTTTCCTCATCAGTAAAATCAGTCTCATGCCGACTTTGGATAGTTGTGGGTGTTACAGCATATGTAAGGTACTTGGTACCTGGTCACCATTTATTGAATACCTACTACTATCAGTATTAAAGGGAGAATGGCATAGTGGTTCAGAACATGAGCTGTAGATCCAGACCACCTGGATTTGGATTGTAGCTCAACTACTTACTAGCATTGTGACCTTGGTCAAGTTTCCTGACCTTTCTTAGCTTTCATTTTAGCATTTGCAGAATGAAATCACTGTACCTGCCTCAGTTATCATGTGTATTTTTGCAGCAGAGTATAGATGTGAATTGGGGACCTTCACAGGCCTTTCCCCAGCCTTCCCTCTCGAGAGACCTCCCCCTCCCAGGAGACCTCCCTTTAGCCTCCCCATCTCTCTAAGGCTGAAAAAGAGGACTGAGCTGCCCCATTGTAGTCACAGGGCCACCTTGTTATGGGAGCTTTCTAACGTTAAACCACTCTTGCATTTCTTGAATAAACCTCGCACTTTCATCTTATATTAATTTTTTTTTTTTTTTTTACTCTTCCTGGATTTGGTTTGGAATTCTCTTGTGGTGCAGCAGATTCAGGATTCAGCATTGTCACTGCAGTGACTTGGGTCACTGCTGTGGCTCGGGTACGACCCCTGGCCCAGGAACTTCCATATGCTGCTGGTGCAGCCCTTAAGTAAATAAACTGTTTAGTATTTTTGCATCTTTGGTCATCTGCCATATTGGTATGGTCAAGGTCACTAGTGGACTCATCCAATAAATAAACTAGTTGGTCCAGATTATCTAAGTTTTCAAATTAACTGTATCCTCTTATTTTGTAATTTCTGCTTTATCCTTTATATTGTTCATATTATTTATTTGTGCCTTTTCTCTTTTTTTTTCTTGATTTGTCCCTCCAGAAATATATTATTGGTTAGTCTTGAAATTTTACCACACACATTTAACCTAAAGTCTAAAGTTGAACATTACCATAATCTCCTACCCAAACAATACAGAGACTTTATAAAATATAAATATCTCCCAATTTACAAGGTTGTCTACTATTTTAGTTCTTTTCTGAGGAAGATATCAACATATAAATGGACATTGACAATATTATTATTTTATGTTAATGTCAATTAAATGGACATTAACTTTATTATTTTATGCAGACAGTGTTTAAATACTTGTTTACTATTTTATTTGTGTACCTTTTTAAGCCTTAGACCTCCTTATTTGGGACAGTTTTCCATCTTGAAATATATACTTTAGAAGATCCTTTAATGCAGGTCTCTTAAAAGGAAAATGTTTGAATCTGCGTTTATCTGTAAATGCCTTTATTTTACTTTATTCTTCTTGAAAGATAGGTCTGCCAAGTACCCAATTCTGAGTTATCTTTTTTTTTTCCTCTTAACACTTATATTATGGCACTTTCTTCTGGTTTCCACTGTTGCTGTTGATAAGTCTGCTGTCAGTCTAATTGTTGTTTTTATTTCAGGTGTTCTTTTTCTCTGGCTGCTTTGAAGATCCTTTTTTTTTTTCCTGCTTTTTAGGGCTGCCCCTGTGGCTTATGGAAGTTCCCAGGCTGGGGTTCGAATCAGAGCTACAGCTGCCAGCCTACATCAAAGCCACAGCAACACCAGATCTGAGCTGTGTCTGTGACCTACACCACAGCTCAGGGCCATGCCGGATCCTTAACCCTCTGAGAGAGGCCAGGGATCGAACCTGCATCTTCATGGATATTAGCCTGGTTCTTAACCCACTGAACCACAATGGGAGCTCCCTAAAGATCCTCCTTTGATTGTTGCTTGACTCTAAGGACTTTGTGTTGTTATTGTTCTCTGAATGTTCCTTTGTATAGCTTCCTGATCTTGCTTCATGAATGCCAGATTTTTTCTTGTCACTCTGAGAACGTTAAATAATAGTCTCTTTATTCTTGAGGTTCCCCGTTGTGGCACAGCGGAAACAAAGCCGACTCTGACTAGGAGCCACGAGGTTTCAGGTTCAATCCCTGGCCTCGTTCAGTGGGTTAAGGATCCGGCATGGCCGTGAGCTATGGTGTAGGTCGCAGACGCAGCTCGGATCTGGTGTTGCTGTGGCTGTGGTACAGGCTAGCAGCTGTAATAACTCCAATTAGACCCCTAGCCTGGGAACCTCCATATGCCGCAGGTGCTGCCCTAAAAAGCAAAAGAAAAAAAAAGTTCTTTTCCTTGCATGGTTTTTGTTTCTAAATATGTGTATTTAGGTGGCAGTGGCAGTGAGAAACTCTCACTGAATACTAGATTTGGCCAAAGGCATCACAGACACCAAAGACACAACATATTCTGAAGCCCTAGAGAGAGTTTGTATGATATTGAGTGGGAGAGCTCCACAAGTGTGCAGGTGTGGGTCAGTGCCACAGTTGTCACTTGATAGAATGGTAGTGCAGCCAGACTGTCTGGGTTCAAATCCTAGATCT